>NW_010586241.1:212512-266973 GCF_000705375.1 Tinamus guttatus | reverse complement strand
CCTATTTGCTTGTTTCATGCCTTTGAAGACTGTAACTCAGTTTTTAGTTTTCACAGATGTAAATATTTATTCTTTCTTTCTTTGTTTTAATTTTGTACAGTTAAGATATAAAAGATTTTCCCAGCTGATAAGGACTTGCAGCACCCATAGACTCTGCCGGAGTCCTTTGCACTCTATGCCTCTGAAGAAAATTAGGTTTGTGGTAAAATCTGAAGATACTTGATCTGCAATGCTAGAAATATTTCAAGAAACTATTACAGGAATAGATTCTGAATGAATTTTAAAGTATGATGTAAAAAACATGGTTAGGCATTCGCTTACATTCAGTCCTGCAGAAATAGATCCCAGTGTTACAATGGTCCCATATTGCAGCAATGTATTTAAATATGATTGTAAGCATGATAGTAAAACTGAAAAGAGGTTGGAAAGAAAGCACACGCAAAATAGTTGAAATAATAGAGAGCTTGACTTAAATCCACAAAAGCTCCCAGAAATTCAGAGCTAAGCCTACATTTCCTTTCTTAAGTCATCCCCTTTTGCTTCAAAATTTCAGAAGCCTCTAAAAATGGATGGCTGATCTCATGATTACTGCCTTGCTCTTCCATCTGTAGGTTAACACAGCATAGTAGACAGAGATTTACCTGTCTTTGGGCATCAATTCAGGTCCTAAACAATATTTTAACATAGCTTTCCAGAGGGTTTCTGATATACAATTTAATTATCTTATTTAGACAGATGACATACAACAGTGTTAATCAGCATTCCTTCGAGGACACCAGGGTCAAAATGAAGAAAGTTATTTTTTACTTGGTGCAATTATCCTCAATATTAAGATCTTGTTCAAGCTGAAGGTTTATTCCCTACTGAACACTCATTTCTAATGGCACATTTCACCTGAATCTACCTTTGTTTGCAATTTGTAGTCTTAGTTAACATCATGAGATTCATATGAAAATATTGGACATTTCTAAATGAATTCTACCATACGCAAATTCTTCAGTTTCCCCCAGGCAACTTTTTCACATTCATTGTTGGCGTGTGACCTGCTTTTTAAAACAATAAAACTCGTAAATGTAGGTGAGAGTATAATTACTGGGGGAGCAACCTACCAGTGATATATCTCTGCTAACTTGTGCTGAATACAAGAGTTAAGCTGAATCTCACCAGATGAAAATTTAGATATATCACAGAAAATTCTCTTTTTTATATACATATTCAATGTGCATAGTATGCAGTTAAAAATAGGAAAAAAAAAGAGAGAGAGAGATCAAAGGCAATCACTAATAGTGTAAAATGAAGTGTTTCATCTAACAACTCGACTTCTCAGAATCCCACTCAAGATCTTATCTAGGATTTAACTTGTAGAGGACTGTAGAATGATGGGGTTTGTATTGACCAGAAAAAAAGGAGGAGATTCCATTTACCAAGATCTACAAAAAAAAGGAAGGTAGTTTGCACAATTAGATTGTCTAGTTATTTCATTTTCATTTTTAAAGTACAGGCTGTTATCCATTAAACCACTTATTTCCTTAAAAGGCATAACTAAATACAGCCACCGAATGCAGTACAGAGCAACCCACTGTTCTACAGGGGCTTACTTAGATAATCTCTTTTTCCTAGCTGCTTGTGAAAATGCTCTTCTTCATCAAAATACAGATATATTCATTACTACAGTTAATATAGAAAGAGTCCATAAATATATATTTATGCAGTCATGCATCAAAACTTAATGCATGCACAGGCAATCGTTTGTTTGAGGTGTCCTGACAGCTCTATGTCTGTTACTCTGGCCACCTCTATAGCAAAGTGAAACAGTCAAGAGTCTGCCAGGTTGATAACCATGGATTATTAATTAGCCCTGTTCCTAATTAACCCTCCAAGCCACTCAGAAAATGAAAGATAGATATTTGATTCAGTGGGATAACAACCATTGACCAACTGAGGAAAGACCATAAATGCTCCCCAATTAATTTACCATATCCCTAATCCTGCATCTATGAGGGAATCTATGGGAAAACACAGCTTGCAGCTGTTGTTAAGTTAGCTCTTTGTTGTCCGTCTCTTATTTTAGCCCCATCCACCGTTCCTGTATTAGTGTCTGTGATGGTCTTAATCATCATAAATCTTAGAAAAATATGATAGTCTGCTCTTACCTCAAGTACCTATCACTAAAATGAATTAATGTTGTTTTCTTGTTTACTTACAGAAATAAGGATTACTCATACTCTTGATTTATAATTTGATAATTAGAAACCATTAACCACCTCTCTCCCTTTCTTAAAACAAATTATGAAGAACAGCATGGATTTATACATGCTGTTGCAAAGACTCCTTTGGAGGCTGAGAAGGGTTTTTGTATGTGTGTGTGTAGATGTTTTATTTTTATGGAGGTTTTTTATGGAATGAAAGTAAATGATACCATTGCTAGGGATCAGTCTCTCAGGAGACTGAGAAGTTAGGAGATTGCATATCAAAATGTATTTCTTAAAGCTACTCCTGGTAGGATGCCATGACTGGAAATGGACTGGTGATTTACTCTCTTACATCTAAACTAGTAGTAGGAGTTGCTCAAGCTTGTTCGTGTTTATAAATCCACATTTACACATATCAAGGTTACAAATCCATTTTGTGGTTTGTAATTTATTTTAATGATGGATGAAGCACTAGGGTAGACTTCAGGTCACCTTCAACTGCTAGAAAGCTCCAGAGAGCTTTTCATGAAGATGCAGGGAAAGCTGAATCCATTAAGTACTCTCCAAACTTCTAAATAATAGTGTGATTCACTTGTTCAGCATCTTACCACGGTTGTCAGTGTCTTAGCACAGTTCCCAGCATCGTTTCTTTTCTTGTTATTTTGTCTGTGATTTGCTATGTCTTGAGATGCTTCCTAGCAGCAGCTAAGCAATTCAGAATTCCCTGTACATCATTCTTTTCACATCCTAACTCTTATAATGCATAAAAAGAGTGCTGACATTAAAAAAGATCTTTACTTGTTGTTAGTGATAATTGTGCATTTAGAGGAGTAAAAGGTATTCCCTTCCTAGTAACATTAGGTCTTACTCCAAAAATTCTGCTAGTTTCCACCTGGAATTCTGTTAGCTTCCCACCAGGAAGATTAAGTATTTTCCTATGTATATTTTTGTATGGAAAAATGGATGGTTCTCACAACCCAGGAACATAGGCTACTTATATCCTTTGAGCGGCTTAGATCTAACAGGAAAATTTTAAAACGACCCAGAGACACCACACATTGCTTTTTATATAGTATAGATGCAATTACAGTGTGGAATTTATTGAATGAAATACTTTTAGCAGTGTATAGTTCTTCAGATGAGGGCATGCATTGAAAAACTCTTACTCCCTGAGAGGAGAGAGTTTTCTCTGTGAAAATGTACTTATTTGACAAGTGTGGTTTCAAACCTGAGGATTAACTAGTGCATGCAGATGATAAGCCTGTGTATGCATATCTGCACAAGCTGAATTGAGAATTACGCTTATGAACAGGGCCTTCTTTGTACTAACATGCAATTACCAAGCCAGCAGGTGGGATTTCGAGCTCACCATTGTAATACTCATTGCTTAGTGTACAAATCAGCTGTCAGAGTTTGAAATTTGGTCTCCAAATGTTCCTTAACACTATAACAAACAATGATCTGTATCAAGACAGCAGGATGCGCAATATGATTCTGTAAATCATGGCAACAGGAAGTAAAAAGGAATAATTCTCACTCATACTAAATTAAACAAATTAACCCTCTTGATTATTAGCAGGGCTTCATCCTGCTAATGATGAACGCCACAAGCCTTGGACCCTCCTGTGATACAGAGATTTTGTGGTGGCCTCTTTAAAATGTATTCTTGCTCAATTTCAGTAACTACAAATAAATAAACACAAGAAAGAAAGAATTGTCTCAATTACAGATTAATCTCACTTCAGGACTCATGGATCAGGTTTATAACTAGCAAACTCACTAAAGGAATGTGGAGACCAATATAAAAAAAAAAAGGTAGGATAATTAGGGTCTTGAAGAAAAGTAATAGGCAATCTGTGTATTTTCAAGAGTAAAAGGAAAATCACTCAAGAGTTTTACAGATTCAGAGATTCACCAAATTTCCAAACAGACAGCAGTGTTATAGTGGTAATCCCTTTGGTGTACATATAGAGGAAACGTGGCCTTTCTATTCTTAATGAATATTCCTCTGTTTACACATGGCAAAGCAATATTAATTCCAGCTGACCACTCTCTTTCTCTGTGTTTAGTTGCGTTTTACAAGAGCTACCTCCTTAGTAGAGTGTAGATCATCACTACAAAAAAATATATTGAGAGGATTTTCTTCCATAATCTAAAGGCTTTTGCATAGGCCCTATTTCCTGGAGTAGAATAACTGTCCTGAATATTCTTCTTCCTCAGTGTATCTCTTTATATTTAATTGCCTGGAAGTATATCACTAGTTTCCAATCAATTCAGATGAGTATGTGAGTATGTATTAATAGCCCATCATTCTCATTCTCGTCATTACTCCTAGCTGCTTGTCATACAGACAGAAACTTTTATCAATGATGATTCTATATTTATTTCTAGGACTACTGGTAAGAATTATAGTGAAATCAACATACGCCTAGGACTTCAAGACCATTCCCATCTGCCATTGCACTCAGGTATTGATGAGCTGGCTGGGTTTAACCCGCTTATTATGAGCCATATTGACTTTGTATTTACTTGTGCCTTTACTTAAAGCATAAAATAGCATCAATTCATATCTTTACTAACATCTCTGTATTTTACGCAACTACTCTTGTCTTTGGCATTGAGACTTGTAATTCCACAGAGAGGTAGCACATTTGCCATAATGATGGTAATTGTCTCTGTAATTCTGTGTAAGCAAATCTTGGTTCTTTGAAAGTTTCCCAGTTCTCAAGACTGACATGAATTCAACATGAGGGGCCCATGGAGTGTTGCAGCTTCTCCTTAAACTCTTGGGTACAACTTATTCAGACTTGATGATTTAAAAATATCTTTATTAACTACAGATTAAACTAAGCCAGGATGGAAAAATTAATAATAAAAACACATCTTAGAAAACGTAAATAATTAAATTGCTGTTTACAAGAATAACACGTAGATCTTGATGGGCAAGGATCAGCCTGGGTCTCCCACAGCTGCAGTCCCCAGGGTCTCCTGTTGCCTTCCATGTTGCCATGCTGCTAGGATAACCTCTGTGAATCCTCAGAGGAAGGATTTAATAAAGTCATTCTCTTCTGGCATGTGCATACTGCATATTGGGCTGCATATTCAATGACCTCATCTATGACTTACGAGTGTTGGTGTTTTGGTGGAGCATATTAACCTTTCATTGAGAAAGCCATGTTAAACAAAGCATTGTGCACAAATTTGGAGAGTCAATTTGCTGAATGATAAAAGGTTTATCAATGTAACTATAAATACTGTCGCATATTGTTGCTAGTTCTGTGGAACTATATAGATTAGGAACAAACACATTTGGGGATGAGCTTGTGGTGCGGTATCAAGGTGACATCTATTACTGAATAATGTGGAGTGTTGCCCAGATAAACTTTCACACCATTGTTTAAAAAAAGCAAAGAAAAAAGAAAAAGCTTTGCTATGCAATTTAGACATTTGCAGGGCCAGAGAATGAACAGACATAATAATCCCCTCTGTAGACTGTAGATCTTTTTTAATGCTAGGCACATATTCAGATATTTTTTTAAAGCAAACTTGTTGACAGGATTAATTTATAGCTGAGCATTGTCTCCCTGACACAGATCTATATAAAAATAGAAGGGCTAGGTCACTGAAGAATAGAAGGGTTAGGTCACTGAGTCGTTAATTGGAGTGTTTGGGTTAAAAACTTGGTTGAGGGTTTCTTCCTAAACCTTAATGAAAACCTTAGAAAATATAATTAGATATAATCCATAGTCTGACAACATCCATGGCACAAAGCAGTGTAAGAACACACTATGTTACAGAATAAGTTAATTTTGACAATATTACTCCAATCAGGAAAGAATTCATGTGCCTAGAAGGCAGAAGAGGATTAGCAAACTGAAATATAGTATTTGCATGAAAGAAAATAATTTCAAAATGTGTTTGGTTTGAGTGCTGTATGGCTTATAAGAAGGATCCTGAGAAAGCCTATAAAAATCCTTAGAAATATTTTTTGCTGTGGGCAGGCTCTGGTGCCTTTGGTTCACTGGACAATGCTCAGAGGATGCTGGCAGCCTCCTCCTGTCCCAATACCGAGGCTGAGCAGAGCCTCTGCGGTTTGCCTGGACCTTGCAATGTGCTGATTATTTCATGGTTTCCTATAAAGAAAAACAACAACGAGCAGAACTCTGCAGGCTTTGAATAACCTTAACTTGAATGAGTGTCATAAGCTTGCTTGGAAGGGTAAAGCAAACAATGTCCCAAAAGCAAGAATTCTAAATTTTTAATTTGCGTGAGCTTTTATGTAGATGTCAGCCCTAAGCCTACAAAGCAGGAATAAATTATTCACTTGCAAGAAAAAAAAGTACTGAGTGTATTATATCAGCCCAGGTGAAAATAGCACAGCCTACAGACATATGCTAAATTCCATTACCTGCTTTAATATTTTTTTTCTGTTTCTAACACTCTGACACCAAAAATGATGGTTCTGTACTTTATTTGTATTAATTGTATACATGCATTGGAAGCTGATAGTGTAAGATTGATTGTAATTGAGCCATAAATTTAGCACATAGAAACCTCATCTATTTAGCTGGACAGTTTTGTGATGAAATACATTTCTAAAGCATGGATAGCAGAGTGTTTGAGATAACAAATGATAAATACTTCACACCTATAGCTACAGAAAGACGATCCTCAATAAAAAGTGGGTAACTTCTCAAAGAGCTACCATAAGTTATTTTCCCCTGATTGCACATCACAGGAAATTTGTTTTGTTAAAGTACTGTGTATCACATGACTCCTTTTAGTTGCGAAAATGCACAGGAGAGACATTCTGACATCTAAAATGCCATGTACCCTACAGTTGCACTTTGTATCACTAGCCCTCTGCCCCGCAAGAAAATACTTTCACATATATCTGTTTAAATAAATCAGAGTCTTGATATCTGTAGATATATGGCAAGGCAAGCTCACAAACACTCAGGGATACATTCCCATAGTTACTTGACATTGCTATAATGCTACTGTAGTCAATAGAGCTTTAACAGTTTGCACCAGACGAGGATTCACTTCAAAGTGCATATAAAGCTATCTGAAGGCAAATCTCATCAGCAGTTACAACACATGTTTTGGAGATGACTGTGAAGAGCAAAATTTGCTTTCATATATTTTTGTTCTTTTTCCTCACAAAAAAAAAGGAATGGAATTTCATTGATAAACAAGAAAAAGTAAAAGCATTAATTCTTTACCAAAAAGGCAAAAAAAAATCTCCTGTGATATTGTGATATGTGAATTTTGGAATCTCGTCTATAACCACATTCTCATTCCTAAGAAACTATCTAATTGTTCAGGTCCTTTTATGGCTCTCCATAGCCAGGTGTCTCATCTGTCTTTTTGACTTAGAACATGGCAGTTCTGATTTCTCCTCTCTAAAATGGAAAGGAGGTGGTTTTGGCTTGGGACAGAGTAGATGGTCCTGTGAGAATCAATCTCAGAAAAGCAAATGGTTAAGTGTAGATGTGAAAACAGGGCAGTTGTTGGTCCGGCTTTAGCTGTCCATGGTCCATGAAAGGTTTTTTTTCCCTGTTGGTTGATAGTATACTTCTGCCGGGGAATGGAGCTCTCAAAGGTGGTGGTAGCCATGAAAGAGGGAAGTTTACCAGGTAGAGAGCTCCATGTTCAGCTCTCTCCTCTGGAATTATGCACACAACAGAAATATTTTAATGCATCCTCAGAGGTATATTGGAGGTGTATAAAACTCTTTCTTCCTGCTTCTTCCAGCCCCCACGAGTCATTATATCCTCAATAATGGAAAGAAACACACAGGCACCTATTTTTAGTGATCCCTGAACTTCTGGTAACCAGCAAAATAGAAGACTTTTATATGAGCAATGATTGCAAGAGAATATAAACAATCAATTATCTATTGTGCTTCAAAACAACCCATACAACCTTTGAAAGAAAAATATAGCACTTTGAACGGGAGTCAAGTATGTATTTCAATCAATATTTCATATCTTAATTGCTAAATGTTTATTTCTGATCTGTAACAGTAATTTACTTTCTTTTCCCTAAATCTGATTTGAAATCCATAAAAAAATATTTAACTGATGTAGCAAAGTGGCTTTATCTTTGTACTAAGTATCTGTTTTGGGTGTTAGTAAAAGGTTATGATCAAGGAGTTCTATTGCTGAAATGGTATCACACTTGCTGGCAACAAATGCTTTGAGTCTCAGAAAACTGCTCAAAAACAACCATTCTTTTCTTTAGCAAACGTAAGTTCTAGATGTGTTAAAAACCTTAGTGATGGCAAATTTATCAAAAGATACTTAAGCTTACATTGAAAAAGAAGCCAAAGGTCAAAGCCACTCAAAAGAATTGAGGAGGATAGAGGGGTAGGATTTTAATGGAAATTAAACAAAGGAGAATTTCCATTCCTTGTTTCAAAACTGTTAACAGAAAAAAATAATAATTCCTAACCCATTTTAAAGCTCTCCCTCTCTCTAGGTAAAAATGATATCAGTTTTCTGTACCTTGGCTTCCTCTGCTGAAGTACAAAAAATGATAGAGAATTGGTGTCATTCTGGAGTGATCCTGAGCTACATGCTTTAGGCAAATGGATTTGTGCAGACGGAAGGACATACTTGCCAGCACATGTATTCTGCTCACGTAAAATGCATACACACCCAGTATTTTTGATACTCTCCTGACACGTAGAATAATAGCTCACATATTCTGCCAGAGATGAATGTCTGTAAATGAGTGTTTAAGAGACTCAACTTCATCATCAATTCCACAGGCTTTTTTGCCACTCACTCTCCTCCACCAAACTCAAGCTGCGCTCCAATTTCTGCTCCTTTTCATTTTGTTTTGCAACAGAAATAGATCATCCAGTGTGTGCATCTGAATTTATAAAACATAAAGTACAGAGTCAGGATTTCAGAAGTAGCATAGATCTGGGGAACTTCAGAGTACTCCATGATTTCTGCAATAGTACAACACACTATGGGGCTAGAAATGTTACCCTTCTCATTGTTTGTTTCCTGTGTTATACTATCTGAAAATCAACAGTAAAAAAATAATGTAGGCAATTATCAAAATGATTAAATAGAGAAGTCTAGGAGATACACAAGGGAGATGGCCTGAAACTTCCTCCAGTGAGAGCTCATTTTTCTTCTCATGTGGCGTTTGTCTGTAACTGTTATGTCATGAACCTCATGTCTTGATTTTCAGTAGCTTCCCCGCTCTGCTCCAGCAGCAGCTCCTTCTGTCTTTTTGAGTTTCTGAGCTGGAACCACAGACTGAGATGTGTGTTTACCACTCCAAGAGATGAGCAGGTGCCCTCAGCACAGAAGCAATGTGCTGTTCTTCTCCTTAAGGAAGAGTTGAGCTGCTTTCTCACCTTATTTATGCTCTCAGCCTTCTGAACTGGTGACGGGGTACAGTTCAGGCATTCTGCTATATTCTAGTCACATGCTGACCACTATTTTTGCACTTTTTGCATTATTCTCCTGCTCGGAAAACCAACACAGGTACCAAAGGGCTTGTAGGCTCCTTGTGAGTAGGAGGCTCCCACAGTCTTTTTCTTGCTGCAAGCTTTCTCGTTGCTTGACAGGGCGCACTCACAAATAATGTTTCAAGCTAATCTGTCATGTAAGAAGACTTTCATTTTAAGGCAGCTCATTTGAAGGATCCCCTATGAGCAGGTATGGTCTATGAAAAAAGAGTCAACCATATATGAAAAGGGAACTGAGAGTGTCGTAACCATGTAAGCTTTTTCCATCAAACCTCATAACAACAGTCCATCTGGTCATGCTCTCTTCAGCATCTTCTCCTTTCTTTGTTTTATTGTTGTTGTTACTTAGGTCATGGGTTCCTAAATCCAAGGTATTTTTCAACCCTTTCCTTCTTAAGCCTTGGAATATCCTGTTTCACCTCCACATTTTAGTATGTCACCAAAAGGACTTGAATGAGACTCACACCTTCTCCCTCTCTTACAAGCCTATGAATGGATCTATCTGCTAGCAAAAACCTTTCTGTCAGTTGGCATAGTAATGAGGCCCCTCCAAAAAAAAAAGTTTGTTACTATTAATATTAACCAGTGACTGACTGATTCATTAAGTGCTTTTCAAAAATCAGAAAGTACTGAATCAAAAGCTGGGGGCAGAGAAGGGTGGAATCTAGAAAAACAAATACAAATACTAACAGAAATTGTATATTATCAATAGTTTTAGAAATCTGTCCTATCATGAGGCGTAAAACAGATGAAAATGATCACCTAACTTGCAAGGCTAGGTTTGGAGAGTATACATACTTTTGAAAAATATGCCATGCATAATGTTAGATCCCAGACAACAGCCTGACTTCACTAGAGCCAAGTTTTTATTCTATCAGAATAATTCATAAAATTTCTGTAGTAGTAGGTCTTATATCCTATATATAAATTCTGAGTACAGAATTCTTAAGACTATCATTTGTAATGAATACTGTGGGCATTCGTTGGCACTTAATGTACTAACCTTGAAAAATATAATAACTTTAGTACTATTATATGCTTGCCCCTATTTTAGAGAGCACCAGTCCTTTTTTATGTTATTGTGTACAGGCTGTTTAACAAAATTTTTAGGCTTCAGTTCTGGAGATAAAATTCGAAGCTGAATGGCCTTGAGTTTGCTGTGACTTGAGGAGGGGGGTTGCTTCTAACTGCTGCATGTTGGATATTTTAAACTTGACATCCCATAGCTCTAGTTTTCCTTATGAATATTAATTCTGTAGTAACAGTTGATGGTCTGTACAGCTTACAGAGAACATTTTTTTTGGTTTATTTTACCCCTTGAGGTATTTTTTATTACCTTCAACTGGGAAAAAAAAAAAGAAAAAAAAGGGGGAGGATTGGACAGCTAGTTTGCAGCAAGATTTTCTCTTTTGTTTATAGGAAGATACTAAAGGGTCATCTATGTTTCCTGATTATTCTCTAGTCTTGCAAAGGTTTTCAAGTTGTAGATTCTAGAGGAGGCTAATAGTAGAAGAATGGTTTAATAGCAAATTCCAGATTATATCTGCACACATGAAGAAAGGATCTGCATGTCTTTATTTTAGCTATAATCCCACAGATCATAAGGGATAGTAAATCTTCACAGCAACTGGTAACTCTCAAAGCCTTTCATAGTAGACATTGTCTTGGCAGGAGAAAGGTCATGTTTATAAGTTTTGACAAAGAATTCCTAGGAGTCTTTCTTTTCTTCCAAATTTGGATTTTCTTTTCATCTTGTATCATTGTTCAATTTTACTGAAGATCATCACAGCTCCGGTGAAAATCCTGAATAGGAGGTGTGCCCAAGCAGAATAGCTATCATTCATTCAAGTTCATGACATAGCAAGTTTTGCAAACAAGAGAAGTTGACAAACTAGCAGAGCTAGCCAGGAACTGAAATTGCTGTTTCTCTAGGAATGCTGACATTTCAAGGAGGGAAATGCAATTCTTAATAGGAACGAGATACTACAAAAGTGACTTCTGCTCCAAAATGAAAATAGCTTTAAAGTATGCTTGTAGAATCAAAATATTTTAATTTGATAGTTTTCAGAAGTTTTTCTTTGACTTAGATACTTCAAATCATTATGTTCCACTTCATTTTATACACAGCTTAAAATGTAATCAAAATGATGTATTGATGAATAATTTTTTAGAGTAATTAAAAAATATAGCATAAAATCCATACATGTGAAATTAATATGCAATATTAATAAATTCATAAATAATTACATACATTATGTTTTTATATACATTTATTGTATACAAATATACTAAATATGTGATATAAAAGCCCCAATAAAATGAAAATTTTCAGATTTTGCAAAGAAAATCTTTTGACTTTTCTTTTTTTGAAATATAAGAAACTGAACTGCTATGGAGTATCTCTCTATATATATACACATATGTATTTCAGTTCTAATAAAACTTTCTTCTGTGGAAAATGCTCAATCCACTCAAGCTGCTTTATTCTTAGCAAGTTAAATTTGAGAATGGAAGAGACTGTCCTTGTGGTGACATCTGTACCAGCCACTGGATTTTCTAATATGCTATCTTAAAAATGGTGCTAATGCCATCATCTTTCTCCTGTGAGTTTTCATATTTCAGTCTCCATCTCTACCAAAAAAAAAAAAGTGGATCCGGAGCATGGCACAGCTCTGGGTCATACCACCAATGTCTCTGTAATAGGGAGGATATACTTAAACAGCATTTTGGGAACAGTCTTTCAAACCATGTTTTTGACCCAGGTCAAAACTGTTAATTCTGTCCTATATTTCAATCCTCTTTAGTTAGCTACATCATATTAGAGGTAGGTAATATGATTGCAGGGACTATTCTAGGAGAAGAGAGAACAAATCTCTTTTTCAAATATATAGTTTTAGAAAAGACAAACAGTCTGTGAAACAGTAAAGTTGGGGAATAATTCAATCCAGAATTCCATGTGATGGAAACCTTTATGACAATGCTGACCTGGCATTATCTTAGCCCCTGCAAGGTGCCCTAGGCAAATTAAGGTACCCTAGTCGGTCAATAGGATGATGTTTTCTATTTATATAATGACTGTATTGGATATTTAGGATACCCAAATGCCTAAAGTGAGAGTTGGGAAGAATCTGTACCAACACTTTGTAAAATGGAGTTTTATGCCTTACTCTGAGAGGCTGCTGAACACATTATGTAGAGTACTTTGTTTTTCATTTTAAGTGTAGGATATTAAGACCCATAGAGATGGAACTACTTTTAAAACAAAGCGTTGGATCAAACATATTCTGTACTCGTCCAAACCAATGTTGTTTAGAGTCCTTCTTTCCCATAGGAATTCCATGGCTTGTGTTTAAAGGTGCAACCATATTTCTGTAATGACATAGTTTTTTGACATTTATTCTCTTTTCAAAATCAATTTTGAAATAGGTGACAAGAAAGTTGTTTGATTTTTGCTTTGACCACTGTTGCACTGAGGCCCTGCTGAAGGAGAATCTGTTTTATTGGAGTCAGAGAATTCAAGGTGACCCGGAAAATGGCGTCATTTCTTAGGGTTTGGAGAGGATCCAAGCTCAGGCTGGTGAGGCATGCCTATAGATTGCATAAGTATCTACACAGAACTAATGTTCTGCACTCAGGAAATTCTAGTTCAGAACCAGAGTAAAGACATTTTGCAGTAAGCAGCAATGGAGAATGCAGCTGAGAAAGATATCTTCCCACCAGACTATAGAAACACCAGAGAGGTTTAGAAGACTTTACAGCAGCAACATACCTGCTTTGATGGGGGAGGCTTGGTAGAGGTTGGGAAGAGAGTGTTAGTTTGCTAAAGACTGTTGTGATCATTTAGCTTGATCCTGAACATAGCCCAGATCACAAAACTTTCTCATCTAGCTTGAGCCTATCTTCTAAAGAAAGAAAATGGAAAAAAAAACACCTGGATTTAAAAAAATTAAAATTCTGTGTCAAATGTTGCTCAGAAGTCCTGAAGATTATTTACCATCACAGTTTGACATGTGCAGCCTGTCTGAGTTTACTCAACTTCAGCTTTTGGACATTAGCTCTTGTTACACCGTTTGCTTTCTTGGCTGTGATCAAGTATCCCTTGCACTTCTTTTTGAAGAGGGAAATAGTTTGAGCTCCTTGCATGTTTCACCGTAAGGGATGATTCCCAATTATTTTATCATCCTAGGAGACTGTATGAAAAGTACCCATCACATACTACAATCATAGAGTCATAGAGTCATAGAATCATTAAGGTTGGAAGGGACCTCTAGACATCATCTAGTCCAACCCCCTGCACACGCAGGGTCACCTAGAGCACGTGGCACAGGACTGCATCCAAGCGGATTTTGAAGATCTCCAGAGACAGAGACTCCACAAACTCTGTGGGCAGCCTGTTCATTTTTCCTTAAGTTCCTGCGGAACTTTTGGTGTTTCAGTTTGTGGCCGTTTCTTCTAGTTCTTCCAGAAGAGTCCAAAATAGAAGCAATAAAGCCTCTCTGCACTTGTCTTGACAGAGAGTTGGGGCATCACTAAAAACGGGCCAAAACCAGGAACACTCCCTGTCCCTCAGCTCCCTTGACCAACTAGCTTGTAAACCAGGTACATCAGGTCCACCTTTCCTGTGAATGGGCAACAGGAGAGATGCTTTTAATTTTTCCCATCATAATTGCAGAACTTCATTTTTTCAGTGAGCAGTTGTTCTTACATGCCATGACAAATTCATTTGTTGGCTCACTAGTTAGGGAAAAAAACAAACACCAAAACAACAACAAAACAGAAAAAAGCGTTATTTGAAATAGTACCCAAGTCTCCCATGACAGAAAAAAAAATGTCAGGATGGAGTACTATAATCAGATGTGGATTTAAATATTTTAAGTGCTGTATGCTAAAAATGATATATGCTAAAGAGAAACAAGTGTAGTATGCTTCTGGAAAGTTTTGTGAAAATTACAAGGTCCTGCTCTGGTTCCTCATCTTACTCCTCCCCATCCCTCTGGTTCTCTTCAGAGTCACAAAGCCAAGAGCTCTGATGCTTTCTAGGAATACTGAGACCAGTTAAGATGTATTTCCTCATCTATTATTATTAAAAGAGTATCCAACCTCCTTGGAAAAAAAAATCCAAAGATCCTTCTGGAAAAATCTCTACAGATCACCTTGTGAGATGTGGCAACAATGGTTTCTACAGATAGACAGAAAGTGAGTTACACTTTGAGTTTTACTCTTATCCTCCTCCATTTTGTATATCTCCTTCTTGGGAAGCAAAGGATTCTGTGTGTGTGTGATGTGATGATTTACTTTTAAATACCATTATTTGGGAGATCAACTTCAAAGATTGTACAGACAGCTGGTGGATCATCAGCTGCTGGTTGAGAAACATGGCCATGACCATTGCTTTTACAGTTCACGGGCTTTATAAATTCCCTTTGTCTGGAAGGGGATTTTGAGTCTGTTATATTCCTTTGTAGAGTGTGGAAAAATTGAAAGACTGTATTTAAGTCACTGTGGAAAAACACTATCCAGAACATTTGTAATGTGCTGTTTTCACCTCTTCATAAATCGTTTTTTTCTCCTACCCCAGGAAAGCATACATTCTTTACTGAAGCAAACACAGGGCTATGTCTCCGTCCCAGAGAATCAAAATAGTTCCATTAACAGCAAAGGTGACCCTGCGTGTGCAGGGCAGTCGGACTAGACGACCTCTAGAGGTCCCTTCCAACCTTAAGCATTCCATGATTCTATGATTTAGCCCATCTGGAGATTTCAGATTTTAGAGCAAACTGTTTCATTTAGTGTTGGTGTGTATTTGTTTTGGATGTATGTGCATCCATGCCTGTGTAGAGATGTGTACAAATGTGTGTGTGTGTTTATGTGCTAGCATCTGAAAAAAAAACTAGAGAAAGATATATTACAGTAACGCGGATAACTGAACTGGCTGAGCTAAGTCTCACAATTACTTATGAACAAAAAAACCCTAGTATTAGAAATATCAGTAGAAAAGTAATTTAGGCGAGAGAATGTTTTATCCTACTGTAAATTAGAGTGTAGAATCAAAGTGCCTCTCCAGTCAGAGGCCCATTTCACCTCTCTTTGGCATGGGAGAAATTTCAGGGAGAAATTACCTTTAGAACTGACTTCAAATATTTATAAAAATGATAGATATGTAGAGAGTAAATACAGAAGATGATAATAATTAAAAAAAGAACTTCAGCAGTTTATTTTTTAATCATTTTAAAGTAGAATCTTGATGGAAGCACCTGTAAGAATGTTGACTAGAATGCAGTTATAGCCTTTAATCATGGATCACATTGAATCAGTTAGTGTTATAGCTAACTAGATATTTGTAAATCCAGAGGCAATTTTGTTCAAGGGTGAATGGAGTCGAGTCCACGAATAAGTTGCCTTTATTTTTATTTTATGTACTTGACAGACTGCAGAACTGTCACATGTCATGAGATTTGTTTCTTTTTTTAATGTGGCATTTTCTGAATGCATTTTTAATTGTATTGAATATTAATGCTATATTTATTTATAATCCATGAATCATAAGCAGTACTGATATTTATATAAAACTGTTATGAAGAAATATTCATTGGTTTAATTATTTTCTGCTTCTCTTATTTATGTTTTCTCACCCATGCTCTAACCAAAACACAGCTTTGCCATTTTTCTTTTAAAAATGAATTTATGTATGTTAACCCATAATGAGAATGCAACAGATAGAGAGGGAAATTTGCTACTATTTAGCATTTTTAAAGAGTGAAGTTGTCTACCAGGCTAAACAGAGTAGCTGAAGCACAGTAAAATTGTGTGTAGAGATGTATGTTTGCATATTTTGTATGTACGCGTAGTGCTTGATTTAAGGTTTGTTGAAACTTCTCCATGGACTTCTGTGAATTTTGGGTCACAGCCAAGTTGGCAATATGGGTCTAACCACAGATCTCCAGCACCCCTGGGGAATGGGACTTAAAACTGAAAGTCAGCCACAGTTTAACACTGCCTTCTATGCCTTTTGACTTTACCTAGTTAATGATGGAAAAAGACACTGCTGAGTAGGGAAGTAAATGTAAACGGTAAATACTGGACACAGTCCCTCTCCATGGTCTCTGCATAATTTGCAGTCCTCCGTGTCAGCCCTGTTTACTTTACAGACTTACTGACTGTCAATATTGCCTTCACACAAGACGTCCTCTTTGAATACAGAACAAAAGACTTTGTGTCAGACTTCAGGTGGTGGCTGCAGACCTTCTCTCAAGCTAATGGTCTGCACTATCTATCTGTACATCCAAGATGAGCTGTCAGTTACAGCTAATAGTATTCAGCTGCACATCACTGATCTTCATCAGTTAAGTGCATTATCCTCAGTGAAGTGTCTTTTGTGTTTACTGGGAGTAAACATCCCATCACTCAATCCTGGAGCTTCTTCTTTTTCCCTTGCTGATAACTTTTCTGTTTTAACCTTTTAATTAATTGGCGAGCTGATGCCCTTGACTTAAAAACTATCTGGGCATGATGCTGAACATCAATGAAACCTGGGGATGTTGAGGAACGATGTGTAGGTAACAATTGTTGCTCAGTGTCCTTGAAGTCTGAGCATGATCCATGGGTGTATTGATGATTTTCTATTAATTGTAAATTTGAGAAAGGCATCAAGAAATAACAAATAGACTGGGGCTAGGCTTGGCTAGGTTCTGTACACACTTAGAGCTAAGCAGTGACTAAAGGGCTCAGCCCTTGAAGATGATCATGATTAGAAGATCTGGGAAGATATAATATAGAAATTCAAATGCCAATTGTATATTTAAATTGCAGTTACATTAATAAATAAACATGGCCATTTCCCAGCGGCTTGGGGTACTACCCATTTCCAATAATCTACCGCTGTCTTAATACGGTGTGCTTCTGGCCTGCTGTAGCCTTTCTTATTTTGAGACTTCCCTGAGCATTTTTAGGCACATGGAATTCTCAATTTAAAGCATTAGTCAGTATCTAATGCTAGCCAGCACATAGCACTTATTATATAATGCCCTTGGTTGCCTCATTCCAAAGGAGCTTTTATAAAGTACTGAAATGAATAGATTCTTCTGATTATTCTTCAATTTGTGAAATATGTAAATAAGTACCAAGTGCTTCTCTATAAACATGAGACTGTGGGATGCTAAATTCACAGCACGTGCCCAAGGCTCCCTTATATCATACTGTTTTTTTAACCTTTTGTGCCTGTTCTGTTTCCAGTCCTTCACTGAGCTCCTTAGCATGTGCCTTTTCCTGAGAACATGGTTTTAAAATAAGGTGGAAGGAGCACCATAAGGGGCACAGTTTGTTTGGGAAAATACTTGGGTATCATGGCCTTCTGCCTTCCTGTGCATGCTCAAGGCCCGGAGGACATGATGAGCATTGCTAGAGAATGCACAAAAATCCACAAAGTTGTGTGAGCAGTTTTCGTCTTGTATTCAGGCAGGTGAGAGGACCAGTACCAAACCATTCCCTCCTCTCTCTGCACTCTTCTCTGTGGGCTTCCAAAACACAGGAGAAGGTCTCATGAAGCCACCACTTGATAAGCTCTAGAGATAAATATTTGTTATAGGGCAGGAAGAAGAACTCATTTGTGCTTCAGGGAGAATGTAAAAAATATTCCTTTTTGTGTGTGTGTGTGTGTTGGGGATGGGGAAGCAAATATCTCTGAGAAATGAGACTACTATGCCTCAGCTGAAATGTATTCATTTATGCTATTTGTTTTCTGACTGTTTTGTTTGATGAACAAATTATACACAGGAGAATTTCCTTCTAAAGGACTCACTTGGATCCTAAGTGTTCCTTTTTATTGGCTCACCCTTTGCTTTCAGGCCAGTGGCGCCTAGCTGCAAGAGTTCTTTGAAGGAAGGGTGGTGTATGAAGGAAATGGGAAAAGCTGGAGATAGGGACTGTCTCTTAGCTACATTACTTCAAACCTCAAATAAATAGCCATTCTGACTTCAGTGGGAGACCTTGGGTTTAAAGCAGTGGAGAGTAGAATTTAGCTTCATGCCTGAGCACCCTGTCTCCCAGACTGCATAGATCCACCAGAGATACTTCTTTGTAGCTTACATATGTCTGTATGGGAGAAAGATCAACAAGAAGAATGAGCAAAGCTGTATTTGTAAACAGTTGTGAAAGATAATTTTTAAAAATCTTTCTTTGTATCCCCAAGTGTTTCTTTCTATGAGACTGTGCTCAGTGCTTTTAAAAGAAAAGCTCTTATGCTCTGAAAGGCTAATTTCACTGTTAGGCTCATTTGTTAAAAGCTGTCAATTTCTCTCTAAGTCCCCTTTTCCTGTGCTAGAACTTGTTAGCATTTAGAAGAGAAGGGAGACATGCCAACGAGGCACTTAAAACGTTCTTTAGCAATTAATTATAGCTAAGACTTATAAATCTGATTTTGCATCAGAAACTAATAAATTCCCCCTTATCATGAATGAAAATGACTAATGAATATGGTCCATACATAACACAACAAAGCAAGATCACTATTACTTACCAAGCAAAAGGATTGATAATGGGAGATCCTGGGTCCGACCCTGCTCCCATAAAAGTTAATCGAAAGTTACCTGACAAACTTCAGTACTAGAGGAGTGGGACCATAAGGATACTGACTTCTGTCATGGAAAAAAGAAAATCTTTTCTTTCTTTTATTTTGTAACAGATAGAAGAAATAGAAAGGAATGTTTATTAGACACATTACCAGAGCAGCTTCACGTATATCAAGGCTGAAATGTTCTCATGATCAAAAAGCCGTCAGTTCTTGCGAGTAATAATTAAGGAGTAGATGTTTAAAATAACAGTCTTCATTTGTTGGAAAAGGAAGTACCGGGCATTTATGTGTGTCTCACCACAGCTACATTCATTTTAGTTAGTGATTTCCAACTATTTTTTAAGAAATAGTATAGTAATAGTTATTATAATCAATTCCTAATGTATTGATACCCTGGCACATCTCAGGAGACAAGGGCAGACAGATGAAAAGAGCTTTCCTTCCTAACATTTTAAAAATTAGCAAGATAGGCATCCTCCCGTTCCTATTTTGCCTGTAATTGGAAAGGACTGTGTGGGAAGGGGCCTTGCCTAGGGAATTAAGATTCTTTCTCTGCCTGTGAGGGGGTGAAAACATCTTTCCTTTCATGTTTCTTTCTTTTGTCATTTTCTGCTGTGCACCTGAAGGCTGCAGGGAAGTTAAGACCAGCAGCAAATTCCAGGTGTGAGTTAGCATGACATGCTAGCTTCTTGTCAGGGAACCATACAAAAGATCATGGCCTTCAAATGAATAAATGTATAGCTATCCTCTGTGCTGTTTAGCCACTCTCTTTCCCCTGCTTCCATCTTGTTCAACCTTAAAGTTTTATTGTGGATAGAATAAAGATTCTCTTGTCTGAAAGATAACAGAATGGGAGAAGTAAAGATTGTGGTAATTGGAAGTTAGGCGGTTCACCCTACAGCTGATCTCAGCTAGATGCAGAACTGCCAACAGAACCCTGTTGTACCATGTCCCTGGGGTTAGCAAATCAGCATAACTCCTGTTCAAATCAATAAAATCATAACAATTTACACTGGCTGCAGAGTGAAGCCTAAACTGCCTGTGTAGTTAGTTCAAAACACACAGGGAACTGAGCACTAACTGTGTGGACTCTCAGTGTGGCGAAGCAAAATGGGAATGTTTGATGTTTATGTAATTATTTTGCTCTGGGATACCCAGCATTTATGCAGACATAATCACCTTTGATCAAGACATACATTTTCAATTCCACTTCGAGTTTCAGGAGAGGAGTGGATTTGCAGAAGCCTAGTCAGGTTTGGTCCCATTTTCACTTTACCTTGTCCATGGCAGGATTCAAGCTGAAAACCTCCCTGAAACCTCAACTTCAGAAGTTTTATTTTCTCTGTGGACAGAGAAAGCCCCTAAGGATTCAGTTTTCAGGTTAGCTAGTCCTCCTTTTCTACTTCTCTGTCTGAATTATTGAGATATTTCTCCTATTCGTGATCTCCAAAGAAAACCCTCAGTCCTTCATTAACAAAGTCCACGTGGCCTGCAGAGCCCCTGCAGTCTCTTAACCCTGAGAAGTGCCTAAACCAAGGTCAGACCAAAATTAAAGGAAGCTAAAAGCAAAGGATGAGGATTTATTTTTAAGTGAAAGCCAACTATATTCATGGAAACTGACAGAATTAGGGTTTCAAGAAGATTTATGGATAGAGTGTAAGCTTTGCAGATGAAGCCAGAAAGTTCATATTGTACATGAGAATGATATAAAAGAAAGCACAGCGGTGATAATATGCTCTCTATTTATACAAAATCATTTACTCAGATTACAAATTATGTAAAACCATTCTGTCTCCCATAAAACAGAAATTCATGAGTTTTCAGATTATCAGTCCATCCAACCTTTAGAATTTGCTGATCTCCTATTGCACATTATGACAAAGCTCTTCCACACAGCTGTCCTGGCAACCTTTCCATCACTTTCCTTTTATTCTCCATTTATTTTCTACTACTTCAGTGCCTGTACGAGTGAAAAAGCTGCTCTCAGATATCACTGTAGAGTCACCATATGATCCTGAATTTCCACAGTGCCAGTTTCATTGATCCTTCACATGCATGGCAGCTGCAAAGATGCAGCCCTGGCATTTAATATATCCTAGATTCTTCTCTGCTTCTTTACTTTTGCTCCTCCTGTTTTCCCGAAAGCCTGATACACGTTGCTTCGTCAGAGAAACTCCTCAAGAACTTATGCAATAGTGGTGCTCTTTCCTCCTTTTTTCTTATGCTCCACATTTGGGGGTTTTCTCTTTTTCAGATGTCTGTTTTATTTCTTCAATTTGTTTAGCTGATATTTTAATAGTCACTGATTTGTTCTCAGTGAGTTCTAATGCTTGATGTATTGTAAAATGTATGGTGGGAACAATTAAATATTTTAAAATTGCAAACATAAATCATTTTGTACACATTTTATGTCAGGTAATGTCTACAATTTCCCTTGAAAAAAGCATTTGCTTCTTCAAGGACACTAATACAGAACTTTGAAGAAGCAGGAAATTTATGAAGGACATGAGACTCTGAAATAGTCTTCTCCTTTTCAACACAAATCAGCCTAGTAAAAACCAAATGCTTACTTTATATCTCAAGTTAATACATTGATCACTGTGGACTTTTAATCCGATATCTCAGTCTGAGTTACACATTTCTTTCAAAACTCTTTTAGAACATGGATTTAAAAGCACTGTCATCAAACAGTCTTTTCTCTTAAATCTGTATGGGTAGCACAGAGAGCTTAGGCTCTTTTAATCATACTTTAACTGAAGTTCTTGAAGGACTAGGTTACTTTTTACTAGGCATTTGAGTCACAGGAGTTATATTACATTTCTCTGGGATCAGCAACATTTTAAAGTCACTGGTGTACTTTATGGCATGCTGGAGGTATATTAATAACCCATAATATTATCCTACCCTGCTGTAAATTTTGAGCTGAAAAGACAGACTTATTATGTGTACCCAGAATAGAAAGTTTGGATGTTCTGTTTTTGCCTTCATAAGCTCAACATCTTTTTTGTTTCATGCAAAATATGAAAAACTAATTTCACAGAATTAACTGAAAATCCTTTTTTGAATAATTCATTCTGGAACATCTGGCTGACTCATAGAGTCTTTGTTGCTGCAAGAAACTTTCAAGCCTAAATTGCTCTGAACATATCTGCAGTTGCTTTGATTATTAATACGATGGACAGGTTTCACACTGGTTTGTGCCAACATGAAGTAGCTGTGCAAATGAAATTTACTCTGAATGTGCCTAATGTTGTGTGAACTACAAGTTTTCTTCTACTGAAAGCTTTATTTTCACTGTCATTGAACTCAGGGAGGGAGGAAATTAATTTTTGCTCTCATGACTGAAAAAGTGTGTCAACTTGCCATCATCTGCATTAGGCCATTTGTAAGTCTCTAACGTTTCTTGAATTTTAAATATTTGTTTCTAGTTTAATGGATTCCTTTTTTTTTTTGTAATTCTTGTGCAAAAACAAAATAAATTTTTGTTTCAAGTCAATTAAACAGAGGAAAATAAGAGATGTTAAAAGTGTGGTTTGATATAATTTGATGCACAAATCAATTTACCATGTGAAGACTTATCTCCCCAGATCTGTGCTCTGAAGGTGTATTAGGTAGTCTTTAAAAACATCTACTGAGAAGGACCCCTCCCAGTTTTCTAACGGGCATTTAAAATCTCACAAATGTCTTGGTGTCTGCCATATCTAAATGTATTCTACAGACAATCATCTTCCCTGTTCGACACTACATATAGACTTTATGCTTCCAAAATAGTATAGGGCATCCAAGTGAAATACGGTACTGCAAGAGTTACAGGTGCAGCCAGTTAAAACTCTGTCAAGGGAATGTGAGGTATGAAGGTAACAGTTAACATATACATTAACTTTTTTAGTTCCCTCATCAAATAAAGGATATTAGTTGCATTTATCAGCTTCTAATTATCTATTATAGGCACTATGGGCTAGAACCTGGCACACACGAGAATGGTTTATATGCTGGTGACTAGACAGGACCTATATTTAAGTAGCTGTGCATTTTTGAAGGGACTCAAATGCCTTTTGCAACCCTGGCTTGGCTGTACAAGGGCTGTGGGGAAGACCATGAAAGCCGAGCAAGAGCTTTTGTTTTGCTCTCACTTTGAGCAATTTGCTGGTCAGGCAGCGTGCCCTCTTGGGGTGCTGTGTCTGCTCCCTGTGCTTTACAAGGGCAGGGGATGTTCAGCTCTCAATGCATAATAGGTGAGTGAAGAAAGTAGACTAGAAGGATGATTCTGGAAACCTGAGCATAAAGCATTTCATTAAAGCTAAGCAAGTTTCCCACTTGTAATTATAAAATACAGCAGCTTGATAATGAGTTAAATTGAACAAGACACTTGTACCTTGAAAATTCAAAACCCTGGTAAAACTGGCCCTTAAAGAAAGTCATTCAGGAAGCACAGTGGTCCTAGCTGAGGTAGAGAGTGGGGGAAGTCTCTTGCAACAAGCCAGGATGTGAAAAAAATCTGCTGAAAGTAGTGGCAAGTGACCCCTCCCTTGTGGCTACAGCCTAAAAAAATCCAATCCAGGTTTTATCTCACATAACCTGCCCTCCTGCAGGACTGCATGCTCTTCCGAAGCACTAGCTGTAATACAGAAGTACAAATCTCAGCCTGGGAAACAGATGCTAGCAATTGCTCTGGTTTGCGAGCAGTTTCGTAAATAAGTTTATAGAGAGAAATAGGTCACAGCAGATGTGAGCCATAAACCTTCAGAAGTCATATTACAGAAACGGTTGTGCAAAGCATTACCTAGACTTCCGAAAATGATCGTGAAATTGCAAAAATCCTCATTAAATGTGAAATACTGACCCAATAAAGAGCTTCTTATACCAGGCATGCTTTCAAGAGTCCTGATAAACAGTGAAAGCAAGAACCTGCAGGAAGAAGAGTTTGAAGTAAATGTGATTTAAGTGCTACCCACTACTGATACAATATTTGACAAGTTCAAGCAAGAAATGCAAAATCACCCAACTTCACAGCAGCCTGAGAGAATTCTCTTAGACTGAGGCTAACGACAACAACAACAAAACAGCCTAAGCACCAGCAAGTATATAAAGGCTGTGGGATTATGGAGATGAAATGAGATTTTGTATTAGAAAAAAAAGATTGCCACAATCGCATATCACAGGAGGTCGGCAATGTCAAGCAAGCCCATGTGGTTCGTGAATAGAGGAAAGCTCATAGTGTCCAGAGCTGGTTGCAGCAAAGAACCTGAACAGGTCTCTGTCCAGGCACAAACTGTGCTGCTGGAGATAAGGTACCCCAGTGTGAAAGCTGCTCTACATTCAGGCAAAAGTGACATTACATTTAATTCCCAGTTATCCCACGACTATGGATAACACAGGCTAAATGAACTACTGTGTACCTTGAATGCTTAAATCCATATCTGGGGCAGTGTAACAGCACTCAACATCACTGCAGTTTCAGGAGTGAGAGGAAGAAGTAGATACAAGTCTTTAGGATCACCTCTGAAAAGCTACGTAAACCAAAGGTAGGTAGACCTGAAATAACTGTACAAGAGCTATGTGCTGGGCAGGAGAAACAGAGGACATGGACAACAAACACTTACCCACCATCAGTGGAGGAGATCTACATTTCAGCACATATCATACCAAGGATGGAGCCTGTCTTGCCACCTTGAAGGCTAAAGAAAGGATGCTGAAAAAACAGAACTAGGAGAAGTTGCAAAGCCTTTCCTGTAAGCGAGTGGCAAGCTTAGCAGTGCTCCTGTTACCATTTGCTGACTGGGGTTATTGAATTAAAGATGTGCCTGCTTCTGAAGAGGCTAACTTACTGGTGGTAAGTCAGGGCAAGTTGGCAAGTGCACAGGCAGAGCAGTAGGATATCTCTGACCACTTGCACAGAGGTCATCCCAATGCTAATAGTGCAAACCTGAGCACAGAAGTATGGGAGCCAGTACGCCATCATCGCTCCATGCAACTCGGTTCTAGCACCTCTGACAGTGAAAGATATGATTTTTCTTTTTGTTCTTTTTTTTTAAAAAAAGCTGATAAACTTCCTTGTATAATGACCACTGAATTGATATTAAGATGTCTTTTACTAGGTCTTTTCTCCTACCTTTCCCATATGGAATATTTGCTGTGATATTCTCCTGCTTTCCCATATGGAATATTTGCTGTGATGTTAGGCAACTTTTCTATCATTGTATCTGTGCCATCCTAGAGAAATTCACCTATCATGCTGGAATACAAAGTTGAACTATATTTGGAAATAATTAAGACCCTGATCACCACTGCAAATATTGAAGGTTTTTTTGTTTTTGTTTTTGGTGTTCTTAAAACCCTATTTTTATCCCTCTCTTTATTCATTTTAGGTAGCTAAGGTTGGACAAATTCAAAAAAAAAAAAAAATCCGTAATCATCTCTTACATGAGATACTTCAGCATTTGTGATCTGAGTTTTGCAGAAGGAGTAGTGGTATTAGAATCTCTGATTAGGTTAGTGAGGAAAAACAAATAGTTGCAATGATGAATGCCCAACCGCTGAAACAGCTTGCAGTACTACCTAAATAATTATTTTCTTGTATTGATATGTATTGCATCAGTAAAAGTTAAGAAGAGATATAGACAAATCTGACAAAGATTTGTAGTGCAGAGCAGTCTGACTATGCAGCTCTTATAGTGCTGTTTTATTTCAAGATTTTGGTATGTGATGAAATTTGCCTCCTGTTTCAATGCTGTAGTTCAAAATATTTTCACTGTCTCTCCTTTCTTACTACCTAGAAAGAAGATACAAGCAATAAAGTTTCAAATATGTAGTTCTATCACCACTTCTACAAATATAAATAGTGATTTAGGAAATTCCAGGCTTTTGTTATAAATACCTTATTTAATAATACCTCAACTGCTCTTATCCAGCAAAGTACTGTCCATAATACAAATGATTTTTGAAGAAATATAGCATGGAGTAATGGAACCAAGGGCAGGTCATTCAGTGTCACTTTGTATGTTTAGTTAGAGTATTATTTGCTATTACTCTTGCTATTACAAGACAATTGTTATTACAATTATGTTATTTTCATCAGGTTTATCAGAAGGTTTATCAGAAAATCTGCTTTCATCCCAGGGCAATTTAATCAGCCATCTTTTCTCTTTTCCTTGTCCTTTGGAAATATATAAGTGCTTTAGGACTTCATTATGTTTTATTCTGATTTCTTTTCCTAAATGAACTACTGTGTACCTTGAATGCTTAAATCCATATCTGGGGCAGTGTAACAGCACTCAACATCACTGCAGTTTCAGGAGTGTTTTATGTTTTATTCTGATTTCTTTTATGTATTTCTGATTTCTTTTTCTAAATATTCCAAACTGTCTCCTTGACTGTTCTACTGCCAGGATCCCTCAATCATATTGGCATCATTCTAGTTTAAGTGAATTTCCCTGTGGAATAAATATAAAGTTTGTGTTACGGCTATCAAAAATATTTGAAACAAACATGGAAGCCTGAGGAATGGATACATTTCAGAAATCCCAGTAAACTAAAAAGGCAAATAATTTTAACCAATCTATATTCACTATATCTGATGTATATTATTCCATTTAAACCAAGTAAACTTCCTTCATTTCCGTAAGCCTGTGGCCAATAGCAAATGTCTGATAAAAGGATGGAAGAAACCCCACAAGAGGGGTTTATGATACATGCCACCTTTGCACTAACCTCTATTGTTCCTTTGCCAGGATGTGTCCAAAGGTAGAAAGGATTATATTAATTCTGATTTGATTTAGTTGGTCATTTATTCTGATTATATCATATAAAGTAAAGTGATACCCAAAGATAGTTTGGTTAATTTTGGTGCCTTTTTGCATAGTGAACCCAAGATCCATTCAGTTTGTGTCTTTTTCACCATTTATGCATACTGTGACACTTGACTTTCCTTTCTTACAGAGCAAACCATTTGAGATTTTAATGAATTTTCCATGATGATGTCTAGCTCTGTTTTTCATGCAGTTATATTTAATGCATAACCCAGAAGCATATCTAGGTGGTGTTAAGTGTCAAATGATCCCCATCAGTGCTCATTACCTGGCATTTTTGAACAATAGAATTTCATTTGTCATCATTGTCCCTCATCACTTCCTTTCCCATAGTCCTCTGAAATGCTGCAGAATTGTCTCTAGAGACAAATCACTTTGTGTCTTCTGCAAATATTATCACCTCGAGATCCACTTGGGAGGACAAAATGAAGAAAGGATCAGCTTACATTTGCTCTTATATTCTTTCTAAACATCCATTACTGGTTGCTGATGAAATACTGGGCTAGATGGACCTTTCATCTAACAAGTGTGGCTATTACAGACCACACAGGCAAAGTCATGCATTGTTTCACCATATAAAGTAGATTAGACATGGAGGATATAAGCACAGAAATAGTTCATGGCTAAAGTGTGAAGTTGTCATTTTGCAGCAACTACTTGTATTCATAGATGCATCAAAAACACGATTACCTCAACAAAACTAGCTATGAGCTCATGGCTTACTCAGGAAATCAGCCTTTACTTAATTTGAACGGTAAAGCAAAACTGAGAGGGTACCAAGCCATTGCAACTGAAATTTGAAAATAGCCACAATGTGCCCACTGGGAAAATGTTTGAGAGTGTCACATACAATTGATTGAATGTACACATATAATTGATACAATATTTTGCTCTAAAATACTATCCAGCTGACTGAGTGGTGGAGAAGAGTATTCTTTGTAGAGTTATTGAAGTTGTTTCTGGAAACATCTTCATGAACAAGAAATTTCTGAAAGATGTAATACCCTTTCGATACTTTGGTTTTGAGTGGAGGGACTGTGTTTGAACTATGTACCATCTTGTATTTCTGGCTGTGCTATCTGCAGAAGAACTTCAGAAAAGCCAAATGATTGCTCTATTCTTCCAGCTAAGAAAAGCATTGCTGTCTTTATTATCAGTTCTTTGAACTAGGCTGTTCTTCAGTCAGTTCCATGAATGGCTTCTCCTTCCCCCTCTCTCTCTTTTTCTCCAAAGGGTTTCAGTTAATTGTGAAACCATTACCACTAATCATTGTACTAGCGACAATGAAAATACTTTACATTCCATGAAGAACTCTTCACCAGCTGTTGTTTGATTTATCTGCTAAACCAGATAAAAATGTGCTAAAGTAAACTTTAACTTACAAAATTAATTGTTCTGTTGAGATTTCTCACTTGAGTTATCCACAGCTATTATTATTGTAAGGTGATTGGAATGCAGTATTCCATACAGTAAATGTCTTTCCATCCAGGAAAGGCTGAAAATATTTAACAATAAAAATAATCCTGGAAATCAGGAAGAAAACAGTGGTAAAGAAAGGTTAAGTCCTTGGATAGTTCTGTGCTTTGGAGTTTAGCTTTTCAAATTAAGAATTTAATTTTTGATAACGCACAAAATGAAGGTCTTCCTGTCTTGAAAGCTGGATAATTATATTGTTCTTTTGTTGGGCACAATATACAGAAATTAATAGTTTTACCAAAGCTGATGCATTTATTTTTTCCTGAATTTTATTTGTGTGCTACTTTGTTTCCATGTAGCTGTGATAAATGAGTAAAGAGTATATGAATGGCGGCCTTATCTTGCAAGTCAAATCTTTATTTGTAACAATCACACTGTTGTCCAATTCTGCAAGAACACTTTGATAAATCTTATACTTTATTTTTTTTTTAGAATATAAATACGTATTTATCAAAGACTTTATCACCTCGATTAACATTTCTGACATTTCTGTTGGATCTCTTGTGAAATGTATGTTTGTTTTTTTTCCAAGAGTTTTCTGTCATCTAGATGCTAGCTTACTATACACACCCTACTGTATTTGTGAGGATGCTCTCCATAGCAACTCATGATCTCCTGAGGGTAAGAAAAGAAATGAAGCTTTGAAGCAACTTTGATTTACAAAAAATGAATCAGTCATTTCCCCCTTTTTGATAGTGCCTTTGAAATGATTTACAGTTCAGCTGCATTCGTTGTCATTTGCTTCCAGTACCATTGCTGCAGAAAGCTTAACCTGGCCCATAACAACACTCAGGTGACCTTAGATAACTCCCTGTCTTTGGAGCTACCAAGCCTCCCACAGGAACAGGTGTTGCTGTGTTGAAAGGCTTTATTATTCTGTGGCTCAGAGAAATTTTGAAAGTCAGATGAATTGCTGTTGAAAAGTGGCACATATCAGCTGAGAATGTGGTGGGGAGTTTTCTTTTGGCAATTTTGGAGCTCCTGCATTAATAGGCACATATTAATTTTGCTTTGATGTTGATCCTCTTGAATTGTCACCATCATCTCATCAATCTCATAATCTCATCAGACACTCTTTAAATTGTGTGTCTGAATTCTGAGCCTTTGAAAATAAACTTTCCATCAGTGCAGAGTAGGAAACACCCTGGAAGTTTATCAGTACTTACTGGTGGTAAGTACTGGTGGTACTTACTAAAAAAAAAAAATGCTTTTTAAAAATACTTTGTAGTTGGGTTTCAGGATCAATCTCATTACTTTCGTTCATTGAAAGGAAACAAAGAGGAGGCAGGAGGCACAAGAACTTACAAGATACCATGCTGAAGTAACGAGTTTCCTAAGTCTCACTGATGATCATTTCATCATATTGACTAGTACTGCAAGGGGTCTGGTTGACTTTGTTGTAAATTCTTCAGGTCTAAGTCTGTGAAATGGGTACATATCTCACTTTCATGCTGTATTCACCATCCTGTTTTGCAATTCCTGTTTTCAGTCCTCTGAGACTCACCACTTTTTCTTTCTTTTCTTCAGTTTATCCCAAATCTTGTCCACAGAAGCAAAACTGAGGATCCTAAAAGACCAGTTCATACCCTGTAAATAGAAAATACATACCTTGTAAATAGAAAATATCATTCTCCATCCAACATTTCTGCCATTTTCTTGCTAAACAATGAACATGTGACTCTCTTGGATTCTGTTTTAGGTAGATCTTTTTACTTCACAATCACAAAAAAAAAAAAATCGCTTTGTGAGCAAAAAAAACTGTGAAAGGTATTTCCTCTGGCTTTCATGCATAATGTTCCTCTCAGATATGCACACATGGTGTCTCATAATAGAGTTGTGCTCAGTGGGAGTTTGGATAGGCTTGATCTCCTGTACTAGCAGGGACACAATATCTATGATAATTCCACCATTGTATCCATTAAGTTGAAATTAGTTAACACATTCTTAAACTATCAGACAGGCTGACAGACACAAAACTGAGGCACCATAGTCAGCTAAGTCTAGTTTCATTAGAAAAGCAGGATACAAATACTTTTAGATATCTAGTACCCCATCTATTGTAGAGATGCCATTTTTTACTCTCACTCCTTCCCGCAATATAATAGAACAAGTAACTTATTGCCTCAGACCTTTGTACATTCAGTTATATATGCACCAGAAAGCTTCAGTGAGATCATCCCTTCTTTCAATGACAGACTTACTCAGAGAGAAAAAGTCTGGTTTAAGCTATACAGGCAGTTCTTTTGTTTCTGGAGATTATTACTTTAAGATAAACAGTGTTTCCAAATGATTATCCACCTTTTTTCCCTGTAAATCCCAGGTAATCTTTTCTCTAAAGTGTACATAACTATTCTGTCTGCAACTCTTCTTGTGGTTTCTAAGGATTTTAAATGTACTCTGCTATTTATGCAATTTATTATCCTAATAGATTATTGTTTACCAACATTATGCATCACGTCTCTGCTTTTAGTGTATCACTCAATCAAAATTTCCCAGGACGTTTTTATTTTATTTCTTTTTTTATTTCTTTCGCAATTCAAGCATAGTTATATTTTTCCCCAGTGAAAACTATTACTTGAAAACAATAAAAATACTTTCCAGTTACCTGAAAATAACTTCCCACTTCATATTTCACTAAAATTATTGTAAGACAAGACAAACAAGACATATTCTTGTTATCACATGAATTTGCATATTGGTCCAACTGTATTTATTTCTAATCATATTCAATTCTTATCATATTCCCAACTCAGGTTAGAATTACTTTTAAATATTATATAGCATCTTGACTTCCCATGATCCACTGTAAAAGAACGAGTGAGTTGTTACAAAAACATTTTTTTGGTTACTGATTTTAAACCAAACCCATGGAGTAATGTACAAGAAACATAAAGGGATGTTTCAGAGTGCAAAACCTGCTGGCAAAAATGTACAGCCAAAGAACAAGTGGCCCATTCAGGGCTGAATCCAGTCTGTCAAAAGGGTGACCATGGTCTTATTGTGCCCTCAATGACTGAAGAATTTCATTGCAGCAGATGGAATATTTCTGCATCCTAGTGGCATAATCAAGGAACAGGAGCTGGGCTCTGGGACCGTTTCATCAGGACTTGCAAAGACCTTTGCATTTTCCACAAGGCCTCCTAAACATGGACACTACCTTTGCCAGTCTTGTCTGAGCTGATGGAGTTTGTCTGTCATGCCCACTAAAGCATTCCAGAGAGGGAACATTCACACAAGTAAAGTGTATACAATTTCCTGAAACTAGAAGTAGAGCAATTTGTCACTTCAGCTTTAACACTGGGATATCCTTTGACCAATTGTCTTTTTTTTTTTTCTTTGCAAAAAGCAACATCCAGCAATTTCCTTGTCAGAATGCTTCTGATCCTATCAGAAAAGGCAGTGCTGGTAAATTGCATGTAGCAGATCTACTGGCGCTTAAATCACTAGCACCGGACAATCTTTGCGTTTGGAGAAAAGCCTGCAAAATTGCTGTTAGTTTCTCTGACTTCACAGCTTCTTCTTAGTGAAGGCCAAGACGGAAAATGTCAAAGATTTTTCATTTTGAATGTCTGATGAAGCTATGCGCGTTTTCCTCCTTTCGAAGGCTCATGCTTGTATGAATATTTGTACTTCCTGCCCCTGAGAATGGTTCAGGCAGGCTTGCCAGTTTTGCAGCTTTATTTTAAAGTAGAGTTAAGAAATCAGACATAGTATATTTGCCAAAATCTGATAATGTTCTTCCATAAATATATGAAATCAGGCATTTCTTTAGGTAGATATGTAGTGCATGTGACATCATGGTATATATTTTCCTGTGCTACTGATAACCAATCCACAAGCTTGGTTCAGATAGGAATCAAGTAAATATTTATCTGACATTCTTTCATACTTACACTAAAAATCACCCCAGTAAGCCAAATTTAAGCATTGTGTGTACAGTGCCACTGTTTATCTGTTCACCCTCTACGGTCTTCAGGGCAAAGACTGTGGATGAAGATATGGTGACACACTGGAGCTCTGATCTTAGATAGACATTAAAATAAAATGAAGCAAAAATAAATAAAAAAGATGCATATCTTTTTAAATCTACCAAATATAGATATTTAATTGGTGATTTCAGCTATGGGCTACAGGCAGCAGCAATGTTTGAATGCAGAGTGCAAATAAGGTAAGAATAAAATGAAGAAAGGGCATGTGAAAGCAAATGGAAAAAGACAAAAGAGGTGGCTCATGGAGAACGGAGAATGGTGGGACACTCAATATCACACACCAAGATTAAGAACTCAACAAAGGCTATAGGAAGATTCTCTGAAAAAGAGTGATCAATTGACAAAAAGGATTTTCTAGCTGGTGCGCTGTCTTCAGAAATGAGTTCTTGTCTCCATGTCCATAAAGGAGAACAGTGGGGAAACCATCTGTATCAACTGCGAAGGATGGTAACTGTCTGACAAGATATGGAGTATGTTTCTAGCATAGTTTATATGATCTTTAATGCTATATGATTTTGTATTGTTCTTTTGTGGGTGGAAGGGAGCATCTTGGCATGGAACTGTTAAGTTCCTGATAGGGAACTAGGAAGGTGCTCAACTCCCTGGTTGTCTGAACATGCAGGGAGCATGTGGGATTCCTCCTTTGCCTGATTAACAACCACAGATATGGACAGAGGTCTCCTGTATCCTACATGAGCACCATTACCACAGGCCTATTACTTGGTTGTAGTAGACTTCTTTCATTTCACTCTGATGGAGGTGTGACAATTTTGTGTCACAGACAAAAAGCTCACTAAGTATGTTCAGCATGGTCAAGGTTCATTTTTGTATGTTTTATTGATTTTGGACAGTTATTTGTCTTTGGTAGGGTCAGGTAGGGAGCACAAAAACACCATACAATAGCCCACTGATGCCAGCTGGTACATGCAAGGATGGCAAAGGAAGGGAAACAATCCAGCCTTGCATCTCACAGTTCTCATGTTTACTCTCACAGAAGATTAATCTGAAATACCTTTTGCTCTGAGTAGAATCTCTACTGGAGATCTGAAAGACGTTTAATATTAGGAGTATTGCAAGGAAGTGACACTTTCCAAACTCTGAACTCAACAGGAGCCTGAAATCCCTATGAGTTTGTTATTTTGAGTCAGTTGTGACCAAGGATATCTCTGCAATGTGTCACTATGCCCTACGGCTTATGGTGTTTCTGGAAACTTTACTAGAAAGGCAGTTCACTGATGTTACATCTGTTTCTTCTGCATCTCTCTGCAAGTCCTTTGATATCTGTAGCCATCTGAAGATATAGTACCTCTCTCCTATCCTGAAAATGCTACTGGGGCAGTAAACGCTCCTCTGTGTTGCATAAGAAGACACCTGTCCTCAGTGAGATGCTGCCCTTAGTACTCCATGCAGGGAATTCGCTCAAAGAATAAAGGGAGTAATGAATACACTCTCACAGAAAGCCAGTCTTGTCAGATCAAAGCAAGAAGGTTGCCTAAAAATATTTGTGTGCAGCACACACACCTCAAAGATTGGAAAATGCGATCAGATAGCTATAGACCATGAAAAGGTTTACATTATGTAAAATAACATCAAACACCCATCTAGCATAATATGCATTGATAATGAAAAAGAAATATACAGTCAGTTGTGAATCACATCAGTCAGTTCCCATTTCTTCTTTGACTATTAAAAAGGCACGAGCTAATTATTGCCTTGTTGCCTGGCAGAAAGACTTGAGATATAACTTACCTTTGTGAAAAACAAAATCAGCATGGTTTCTCCTTCCTTACTGAATGCAAAGGAGTCGGAGAATGGTAATCTAGATCATATGACCAATCATTATCCAAGTAGAATAAAAATAAACTTGGGATAAAAAAAGGGTTATATATTTCAAAGGTTTCAGTGAAAATATCTCATCTAAGACTTACTCAGAATTTTTTTGATTGAGAATTCACCAAAAATACTGCAATTTTATAGCAATTTTGCTCATGAAAAATTGGCAAAGTTCATCCTTTTTCATATTTTGCTGGTTACTTCATATGCATTGACTATATAAACATGGTCTTTCAGTTTTAAAACTGATGAGTGTATCACAGAGCCCTTTGACTTGATGGCAAGATGTTCTTACAGAGGCCATCGTATCTTTAGGATCACAGAGCAAAGACCAGTGAAAAGTTCCATCATAGACCTGAGCCAGATTGAAGTTCAGGCACAAAATCAGTGTCGCCATGGCCGCACAGCACCCATGAAAGGTCCATAGATTAGTGATGAGGCAGATTAAGACCAGTTCAGATCTTGCTAAACAAGCCACACTTACACCCTATTTGAAAGGGTAAGCTCAAATACTCTGCTGGCATAAATGGCTGCCTCTCCATCGATGTCAGAGAGACAACCCCATTCATGCCAGCTAAACAGTCGACCTGCTGAGGGTACCCCAGTGTGCTGGCAGCTAAGGCTTGCATGAGCATCTCTGTATGCAGCAGCTGCGCAGAGATCCAGGAAAGAGCCTTTCCCAGCACAGGCAGAGAGAGCTGATCTGGACTCATTGCAGCGCAAATCTTCCCTTTGCACACCCTCTGGTCCACATGAAAGAGCAGCAATACCCATTGCTTTGCAGATTGATCATCAGGAAACCTTTATACTGCAAATAGAAGGTGTGAGCATCATTTTCTTTGAAGTCAAAGCTGAAGCTCTAGACTCTGAGGGCAGAAATATCAGGACCCATTACTGACTTTCCTATGTCTTCAGCACACAGTTGAAAGGCTACTGTCATGGCAATTTTTAAAGACTGCTTTGAAATTATTATAGACACTTCTCCAACCCTTCCGCTTGTCATTTTTTTTTATCTGGATTGTTTGCATCTTTCTTTATATTTAAGTTAAGCAATCCTTGTAAAAGCAATCTGGGTTTGCTGTAATAAGGCAAAATCAAAGTGCCTCAAAAGTTAGAGTGAAACAAATAGAAGGACAGACAGGCAGAAAGATTTTGTCTTCTTACAGTTAGGTAAATCAAAACCTGCTTACCTTGTTCTCTTCCTTACTTATCTTACTTGTATCTTCTGCTCAAGGAGACAACCTTTTTTCCTGTTTCCTTTGAAGGCCATCCTGCAGGGACTGGGGGGCCTGGCAGCAACCTCAGCATCAGGACCAGAACTGCACCCTGCAGTTGGTGCCAGTTATGTAAAATGTTCAGCCATCTTGCTCAAAATTAAGCAAAATATTGATAATTTTAACATAGAGTGGTTATGTTCAAGATGTGAAAATTAAGCAAAATATTGATAATTTTATGTTCAAAATATATAACTTTATGTTCAAGATGTAGGATTCTTCTTAGTGTGGATAAATCTCTTGGATTCTGGTGTATTTGTGTGTTAATAGCCAATGTGGGCAGCTAACAAACATCTGACTGAATGTTTCTGAAACATGTTCAGTTTTTTCTCATGATGGGATAAGAAGGAGACAGTACTGAGGCCACCACCTTGTCACCTCAGGGACCAGAGAGGGGCAGGAGATGTTTCTTGTAACTAATGATGTTTATGCTTAAAATATGGTATATAATCCAGACGGTTTGAATTATCTGGACATGGGTAATAATAAAAATATTTCTTTATTACTTACTAAAAACCTTTCTTTGTTTTTTTTTTAAATCAGAGCTGGATTAGTGGAGAATGCTTCATGGATAGGAAAATGTATGAAACCAGAGAGGTTCTTGTGAATTATTTCAACCTGTGTGGAGGGAGGGAAAGTGCAGAAAATCCCCGTCCTTCCTGCACAGCTTCCCTGCAGCCTGAGTGTAGCCTCTGGTTCAACAGTGCTCAAGGAGACAGGAGCAAGGTCAGATGTGGCTCCATTTCACCACTATTGCCATAGGCTCCTTTCCAGCAAGGCAAAAAGCCAGGCAAGACTCTTGCTGCTCTTGGCTCCACCAGCACCAAAGAAGTGCTCACAGCAGTCACTTCCTCCAGCCTTTCGCTGTCTCACATGCTTGGGAGGCTTGGAGAAAATGGCGATGAGTGAAAGTGTTTCACTTTGCTCTCCTTCGAAGTCCCCCATGCAGTGTACTCTTTGATGACTGGCAAAAATTTCTGTTTCTTCCTATGATTCAATACTTCTGCCTTCTTGCAAGGATAGCTTCCCTTGCTGAAGAATGTTTGATTATTCTTCCATATATATATGTATATATATATATATATATATATCCATCCTGTGGCTAAAAACAATAAAGAAGTAATGATAGCAAGATTAGGAATAGTTGGGTCACGCAGTAAGGGCTTCTGCTGATCACAGAAATCAAGGCAGAACAGTAGACCTCTGCCTCCCCAGCAGAGCTCTGCCAGAAAAAAATACACTAAATAACCAGTGTTTCATAACAATAATAGTAATAAAAGTCACAGCAGGGAATTCTGCCTTCACCTGTGCAGAGCTAGACCTGAGGCTCCCCAAAGCCATAGAAATGTCTCCACCAATCCACTAGGTTTGAATCTGCATTAGAAAAAGCAGGAGAAAAAGGCGACGGAAAGCTGCCTCCGATGAGTAGCCCTGGCTATGCAAGGATGTAATGTGATGGGGGCCAAGGTATGACCATAGTGAGTCTCCCCTCGGGAACCTCTCCCTGGTGTATCTGGACAAAAGCTATTTTACAAGAAAATCAGTTACAGTAACATTAACAGTATGTCACAGACAACCTCCCATACCCCACCCTCAGTCCAGCTAGCTGCTTCCCCCCTGCTCTGCTGCCCCATCATAGGACTCCTGCTATTCCTTGACTTGGTGAACATGGATGCCCAATATGCTTTTTAATGAGAAGAAAAAAAGGTGATTTTTAATTTATTACAACCTCTTGTTTTTCTAATTTCAGAGGCTGGTGCAGGCTTCACATTGGAAGAGGTGTGGGGGGGAAAACACAAACCAGTAATGTGATTTTTAATAAGAACATCTGATCCTGCAGCCATACTGAGTGGGAGGAGGACTTTTTTTTTTTCTTTTTAAATAGAACACTGATTATAAAAACATGACAGGATAGTGTCTTCATATGGGAAAGCCTGTCATCTCTATTATTTCTGCTGGCAACAGGCACTTGATATCCTTTCTGAAACATATAAGCATTTCCCTCAGAGGCACCACATTGAAGCACTCTTCTTGTGAAATATAAGTAGAAAGCCAGAGGTGGATGCAGCTAATTGTATTGGGAGAGGTTTTTAAAATAATCAATCGTTTCCATCTCTATTGCTTATGCCTCATGACACACTTTCGGCCAGGCCTTTTCTTTACATTGCCATCACAGGAAGGCTGTTATCTTCCAGAGCACACAAGAATCCTCCTTCCTGAGATGTACTTGAACCAAGGCCTTGAAAAGGCTGCATTTGGTTCCTTTGAAAGTGTGCTTTTTATTTAACACTTTCTGCACTCGGAGCCTCCCACTGAGATTTCATTAGTTGAGAGTGCAAGAAAAAAACCTGCCTCATTTTTAAACTTTTTTTAACTAAACTGACTGAAAGTTTCTCTCATTCTGGGCTGTGGGAAACAGGTGGAGTTTAAAAGTGAGAATAAACAAAGGAAATCAAAGGAGGCTGCCTGAGTTTTGCCTCAGAAAGGGCTGCTAAGAGATTGCAGGGATGGTGAAGGAGACTGAAAAGCGGTAATATTCATGGAGGGACAACTGGCAAAAGAGGAGGGTAGGCTACCTGCCCCCACTACAGTGATATGGGATACCCAGTGCGCAGAGTTGGTTAAATTCAACTCATTCTGGGCTGTGGGAAACAGGTGGAGTTTAAAAGTGAGAATAAACAAAGGAAATCAAAGGAGGCTGCCTGAGTTTTGCCTCAGAAAGGGCTGCTAAGAGATTGCAGGGATGGTGAAGGAGACTGAAAAGCGGTAATATTCATGGAGGGACAACTGGCGAAAGAGGAGGGTAGGCTACCCGCCCCCACTACAGTGACATGGGATACCCAGTGTGCAGAGTTGGCTAAATTCAAACTGTTTACACTCAATTCTCTTCACCCAAAAGAAAGAGATAGCTTCCGATGATCCAGGAGCCTTAATTCTACCTCCTCTTGCCAGGTGCTCATCTCCTTTGTTAGCTTTTGCCCGCTGCCCCCCTGCCTTGCTCTGCTCATGTTCCCCACCTGCATGGCAGAGATGCAATGGGGCAGCAGGGTAAAAAAGTCATAACCAACTCTCACATCAGTCAACTCTTGAGACAACTCCCAAAACTCCTGGAAATGTCTAACAAGGCGGAATTTGGGCATTTGCAAGGCACGGAAGTTTAACAGGAGGATCTAGGAGCAAGTTAGGAGAGTGACCAAACTGTGTAATGCTCCATCTCTGAGGACCATTTCATGCCAGTTCTCACTGAGCAAATTTGAGGGGTGCCAAGACCCTCTTCAGCCAAGGGAGGCTGAACACAACAGTTCAGCAACGGAAGCCCTTTTGGGCTGGTAAGAAGAAGGACAGAAGGAAAAGTTTCAAAGGAGATTTTAAAAATAAGACAGGAACCGCAGATCCTGAAGAGCCATCTGTAAGGTTTTCCTCAAGAAAAGAGGCTTTGAGGAGGAATTTAAAAGAAATGATTTTGGGGGCCTTGCTTTTTTTTAACCCCCAACTTTTTTTTTTTTTTTTTTTTTTTTTCTTTTTCCCTGCTGATTCTCAGAAGATTTTAGCATTCACACTCTAAAAGCAAAAAACAAAGTGTCTCTTGATGGGTACTCAAAATCACTAATCACTTTTAAGAGTCCAGGCATAAATGTGGTTAGAAGAGATCCCAGTGAGAATTCATTTATTACTGCTTTTAGATTTATTTTGGCACTCACTTAAAAAATATTTGAAATTACCCAAACTCCTCACTCTGATCAGAGGGAACACCTCATAAAATCCCATTTTTTGTGTCACTACACTACTTTCAAGTTAACTTCATTTTGGCCACATTTTAAGTGGATAAAGTATAGTTATTTTAATGATAAAAATAATGTGTGCAATTCTCCTACACAATCTTCCTATAGAGGAATTCCCTTTATCTTTGCATTGTCTTTTTGCCAAGCCACTGTCTCTCTTCTATTACCCTTTCTGAGAACTGCATGCCTTCCTGGGAATATATTTAGCACCAAAAACACTTTGGATATTATGGTGAGACAAACAGTTAAATCATTTCTTAATAAATGTGAATATGGAAATGTATTATAATACCACAGTATAAGAAAACCTCTGGGTACTAACAGATAAAATAGATAAATCTGGATACTAACACATTCTGGCATGTAAGCCTGATCCTCCTGGAATTAATAAAAAAGTAGTGACAGATACTGGAGCAGGCTTTTTTTTTTTTTTTTGGTTGTTGTTGTTGTTGTTCACTGTGTGCGCTAAGAGTTTCTGCACTTCCTCCACTGAAAGTGTCCTTATATTTTCAAATTGATGTGTGACCCTCAACCTTCTGTTAACAATTTTCAAAAATAACTCTTCACACAGTTTCTTAGCTGCAGAAAAAGGCATTTCTTCAAGTCGGGCTGCTCAAGAATAAAAGTAAAGTTCACATAAAATGTAGTGATGACCTGGAAAACCTCCCTCCTGAACTGATAACTCCTTGCCTAAATACAAATAAATAGGACTGTCAATGCAAAGAAATTAGCTGGCACTCCCATGACAGAATAAGTGAGCACTTTATTCCAAAATAGGTCGCAGTATTCTGAAACAATCACTCCTAGAAGTTTTATTGATTAAAAAAAAAAAGAAAATCAATAAAATCACTGGATTCTGGGATTATCGCCTACACACAAAAAGAGCAATTTGGAATTACTCCTAACAGTGTTAACATATCTGTATCAGAGGAGACTTTTGGAACAGCCAAACCATGAAGATAAGATCTACAGTTTGCTATTGCTTCTCAACATTAGATAGCTTTGGACTGCACCACTCTCTGCTGAGCTAGGTAGCTGAATAGGTATTATTCTGAACACTTTAGATCCCTTCTACTTTTGATCTCACACATCACAAACAGTAGTAAGACAACAAGCTCTCCAAAATGAGATGTGTTCCCAGCAAAAGGACCTTGTCTTTTGGAAGGCTGAATTTCAATATACTAGACCCTGGAGGTTTACAAAATGATACCTAGGACCAGAAAACATAAAATATAATAAATTACATAGTATTTTATATATGCATATATAAAATATATACACAATATATACATATAAGGTAATATATACTCTTAATATCCAAGACTAGAAAAACATTGTGGGCTGAAAGATTAAGTTGTCTTTAATGATGCTTCATTTCATGCCAATAAACCTTAAATAGCATTTGCTATTTAACAACCTGGTGCCTTATTTAATTCTCTTTCTCTGCGTCCAGCACCCAAGCATTGCAAATGAGCCTATGTTTCTCTTTCACCATGAGAATGCGTTTATACAATCTACATTAGGGCACTGAATAGTTGACTATAACAATGAGCCCAACACCGGTCTTTCATTTTGTTAACACTACAAGTGAGATTCTAAAAACTTACCCCTCACAGTTTTCTTTATGGGATGCAGTTTCGCCTGAAGAACACAAATACAAATGAGACTTTCAAATGAGGAGGAGCTAGTGGTGCCTGAGTAGTGCTCTGCTAACAGGCCTCTTTGCTGTGTGTTATCCTGAACCAATTTGCTCTCTCCTCATCAGAAAAAAATTAGAAGAGGGTTTCTTCCTACTTGATCAATATTAGTCAATATTAGTCTTCCCTGATGAAGCTAAAAGGCAATTAAAGTGCACACACCTCCCAGTCTAATTCTATACTAGTAAAGATCAAAGCAAATTTCCATTAATGATCAGCTTCCTCCACACACTTAAACACCAGAGTCCACCTTTGGCAAAAATTAGCTACTTCATGCAACCAAATTGCTATCAGAAAAATAAAATAAACCACTATATTATCTTAACAGCTGCTGACAGTGTCTAGCTGCTTGCAGGATAATGGATAATGTGTCAGCATCTACTACATGCCCTCTGAGATAAGGACTGCTACATATTATTTGGGGAAATAGATTCCAACAAATACGTTTGTTTCTGCAAATTCAGTAGAGCTCCTTACAAGTGTGATCTCCAATCCATCTACTTTGCGCAAGGTGAAAAAAAAAAAAAAGTGTGACAGAAGAGCATAATTCAGATTCTTTGGTTGTCATCCCTGTTCTGCAGAATTGAAAGTGATGGTCTGATATCCATCTGGAGTGGAGAAAGGCTGGCTGTCCCCTTGTCCGGTGTGGAGTTGTTTATACATTTTCTACTAGCATTTCAATGGTGCTCTTTTTACTCTGCAGTCTCAAATATCCAGGCCTGTAAAAGCACATTATCCCATTTCTAAGTGATGTTTGACTTGGAGAAAATCAGCACTCCAGAATATAACCAATACACTGGCACAGAAACACAGAAAAATCCAAGTATTATTTTTTTGCATGTGTGTCCTATGAATGTATTTTGTCCTGCTAAGAGTATATTGCCTGACTTATTCTGCCAGTCTCTCTCTTCAGCTTTCAGGTAGCTATCATTTTTTTTTTCAGCTGGTTATATCAATCTGGCATTGCACAGGATTTAACCTACCTTTAAGTAGAGCTCATATTTATTCAAGTCCCCTCTGACTTTTGTACCACAGTCTTCTCACTGTCTCACATTCCTCTCCCTTTCTCCCCCCATCTCAGACACAGCTAATTAGCCACTGGTAGCTGATACCACTCTGTCGCTATTTGCAACAGGATATCTAATGTTTCTTTCAATGACTTTGCATCATCCTTATGGATCTGGGCTATGTAGTTTGCAGCAATCTAGCTAAATCTTTGTGTTAATCCCACTTACAAGTAATAGCATCCACGGGTATAATTAGGTCATTCGATTCAGTGACGTTTGGGGTCTTCATAGAAAAGCCAGTGATGAACTGCATGGGGGAACTCTGCATGGAGGAGATCTTTCTTTGAAGAGCATTGCCTCTGATCTCAAAGGAAGGCTGTGAATCCTGATCGTTCTTCTTTCCAATCATATCAATATCCAACAGGGCTAGCACAATTCTTACCATTGCATTCTGAATGCTCTGCTGTAATTAATCATTTTGTTGCACACTTTCCAGAGTGATTTCCTCTCTACCTAGATATTTCAAAGAGGAGAAGAAAAATAAGCCTTGAGTGCCACTGCATTGCTGGCTTTATGAAGATACATAGCACGAGTGCACAAACAAATTCTCCAAACTTGAACAGTCTTTCTTAAAACCACAGATATCAAGCAGACACTGTTCAAAACAAAATGATAAATTTCTGGGGAAAAAAAAAAGAAAAAAAGGGAAAAAAAAGGCAACAGCATCTTTTAAGTTGTATAAACTCATTATTCATGTTCAATTGTATGCATTGTTTCTATTTTGTCCATATGCTGTTATGGACAAAAGGAAACAATCTAGGGAAAGCCTCCTGAATTTGATGTTAAGGATAAAATGTCCATATCACGGACACCTCCCAGAGGCTGTTCAGCATGATACTATAAGCTGCACGTGTCTCAGAGATCCTCATGAGATTCAACTAGAACAGAGTAGGGCTAGGTATTGGCTGAACACCTTGGAAGTATTCCTGGCTTCCTGATACTAAGTGGTTATAATCTCAGGACTCCCTGATCTGCAAGATGCAATGCCTTTATAAGTACTCCACACAGCTTTAAATTAATTAATCATTAATTAAGTGTGGTGGGGAAGCAGCATTAATTAATGGGAGGGTGGCTTACAGTGAAACCAAACAAAGCTCTAGTTTTAGCCCTGTCATGATATTTTGACAGACAAGGTTCTGCAGAGCTATGCAAAGCATCCATTTACAGAATGAGATGCATCATGTGGGATTCCCATACAGGCCTTGGTTTAACAGATCCACAAAGCCAAGCCTTCACTTCCTGCTTGATGCTGTCCCCTCCCCATGTTAATCACATATAACAGGGGACCCCACATATGCAGCTGCATTCTTTGGTCAGAAAAGAACTGTATTGTTCCATCTTTTTCTTGTCTTTGTAAACAAAGTTGGAGCAGCTACTGCTCCCAGGTCTTCATTACCAATCCCACTGCTGAGACACTGTACTGGAAAGTGTGAGCACTCCCACTCTGTTTCACTGGAAGGTCAGTCAGCAGAAGAGCCTCTCAGTTTGGAGTCAGAGGATCACTATCGGTTGCGGATCTTTGGGTTCTAGTAAGAATATTCGGCACCCTTTGTAAGCGAAGGCACATGAACAAGTGGAATAGATGTTCTGCTTGCATTTATTTTATGTTTGTGGGATACAGCTTGACTTCTTCACCCCAGACCATCTGAGATGTATTCAAAGGAATCACTCCAAACTTAAGCTGTTCTGTGCTCATAATGAAAGAGTCTGCTGAACTTGCTCTATGACATGAGTCAAAATGAACCAAGATCAGAGCATCACTTTCTTTTTTTCTTCTTTTTTTTTCCTAAGAATATCTGCACCATGCATCAGTGTTAGAACCACAGGACAGTAAGAGGGAGTTACCATTTGTGCTTCAACTACACAGGGTTGTGTATTTCACCTTGTACAAGGGTAGTCCATGTTTCTTCACAAAAGGTGATGCTGTCTGCTACCCTTCTGTGCCAAAAGCAATAGAAGAAAAAGTGTCATGTTAAAAGTTTGCCAGACCAGGAAGGCATAGGGAACTGCCAGCTTTTTATTTCTCTCTCCGAAATGACTTCCCTCTCAAGTCCCAGGCAGCTATGTTACCTGAGCAGGGTCAGACGGATAAATGTACTGCACCCAGGTATACTGGGCTGTTATTTTCTCTCTTTCCCCTATAAAATAAGCTTAATTCATTTTTGCCCTCAAGCGACAGGTTTATTCCTATTGTTTTCATAGCACTAAAGTCCATGTGCTTAGAGATATCTCCCTTTATGCAAATCTAAAATGCTAATTGTCAACCTTCAACATACAGTAGCTTACTCAGTGGTTTACTCCAATTTCTTTTGTCAAGTGTCTTTATTTTCACAGGATGGGAAAACATTATGTTAGGACTTTCTCATTTTCATCTTTCAAGGCAAACGTTTTTGTTTTCTAAATTATTTCTTCTTTTTCTTACCTTACATAAAAACCTTGGGAGAAAAAACAGCATGCCCAGCTGGTCAGCTGGAGTCATTCAATTAAACCATGTAAAGCTCACTAGGGGTTACTCCAGTTTGCACCAACTTTGGATCTAGTTTGCCAGACAAATTTTCTCATGAGTATATTCATTTTCCAATACTACTGTCACCCTTGCTCTGTAACAAGGATATTTGTAATTTTATTCTGACAACTGTGCAACAGGAGGGATGGTCTTTGTCTCCCCGAAACTGTGAACAGCCGTCCGTATATAAAATTCAGAAACTCTATTTTAAGTAAGAAGTTATCATCAACCAGAACATCCAAATCTACCATTTCCAAATAACTGTGGTTGTGTGTTGAGAAGTATGTTGAGAATGATGAGAAGTTAATATTTTAAGACAGTAGAGACTTCACCCAAGCCAGTGCTCAAAGGCTTTCCAAGGAGTTATTTTAAGCCGTGTTTAAAAAAAAACTATAGCATACCATTTAGTGTGTCAGATGTGTGGTGGAAAGGCTTCTAGGGGTTTATTATTGACTTGTGCTTACAGTTATTTAATTATTGATTGTGACCTCAACACTTCAGACCTCTCCAAAGACTGATACGCAAAGACATTTGGTGTCAGTGGACACACATAACAATCAAACATGGAATTCCTTGTGTATAGCTGCTGGACAAGTTCCATCCTAAAATACATATATGCAAATACCACTGACAGAGGACTAATCCTGCACTGTCCTCCATGTAGGCAGATGTCTCTGTCAGAACAGATCTGTCTTCCATTCAAGATATGAAATGGACTTCTGTATCTTAAGACAGATATAAAACCCGCTCAATTAACTCCATCCTGTTTGAAAACTGTAGACTGAATTATTTTATCTAATAAAGAGCGATTAGGCTTTCAAATGAGTCCAGGCAGAGCACATTAAACCATCTCTCCTTTTTTTTTTTATTTTTATTTTTAGATTTTAGATTTAGTGTCTTTTCCCTGGAACCCATTAAACAATATTCCATTAATATTGTCAGGTTCCCACACTTAATGCCTGACATGATTACTGTGCTGTAATTGACCTGACCTGAGAAGACACAATTCAAAGCAAGGGGACAAATATAGTCACAGATATTAATGGAATAAGGAAGGGGGGAAAAAAAAAAAAAAAGTCTATCCAATACAATAGCTTGGTGTTTTGCAAGACCACTGTCAAGACTAGTGTCCGCAGGCAGGATGTAATATTTTGTGAGCTGGGCATAGTTACTTTCCAGGGTTCTGGAAGTGAGTCTGTGGCAGACAGCACCATTCTCCACTCCAGCTCTAGAGGTGATTGGCTTTCACTTCCCTAGTATTGCTATGGCTCGTCTAAGGTGCTGAGGGAGAGAGCAAGAAACAGTATTTATTTCACAGATATTCCTGCTATCTGTTGTCTTGCTAGCTAGGGACTACAGAGCAGGATGTGCTAGTAAGGTTGCAGAGAAAATAGGCGATAGTGATGAGAAAGTGCCAACACACAAAAAAAGCAAGGCAAGTATTTTTTGAACAACTGTGGACTGCCGGAATGCAAGCACAAACCAGAGTTCCCCAGGGTCAAATTTATTCCATCTAATAGTTTTGGGGGGGTGTCTCTCTGCAAGCCCACAAAGACTCCTATCTCCATTCACAATGTGGCTACCTGAAGCACTTATATCAGAAGACTTCTCACCTGGTGCCCAAAGACGGATAAAAATAAGGTGCCTAAATTAGGTGGACAAATCTCACACTGTGGCACTGAGGGAAGTGAACTGTATCATTCTGATACTTCCAAACTTAAAACACCAAAAGAGACTGTTCTTATGGTAATATAGTAAAAGGCTGTGAAATACTAAGGGTTCAACTACTACTTTTTTATCCTCTCTGACTTCCTCAGAAAAGCTCCATCTGGTGCAGCAAAGCAGAACAAGGACAGGCAGAGTTATCCTTGCCCCTCTTCCATTCTCCTTGCAGATCTGGTAACTATGATGTGAAAGACAAATAGATGAGAATATCTCTAACTTCTTGTTTCTATTCCCTCCTCACAAAGGCCAGGAACAGAGCTGTTAAACTTGATAGACTGGGTCATCTATTCACTGTAAAATTTTAACATTGAATAATAACAGAGTGAATATCACTCTGCTTATAATCTCTCAAGCAGGCACAATCAACTTCATGTTGTAGTAACAGACAATTGGAAACAAAGGATTTAGATTTGCAAAATTACCTGATTGCTTTGAAAAAGGAAAACCAGGTCAGGTCACTCAAAATAAGTTCTCTGGAGACTAGGACAGGCAAGAAAATTGCTATTGGTATTATAATGTATGACACCTTTAGAGCATCAGCCTTGCAGCTGAAACTGAAAGTGCTAAGCTTTATATTGCTAAGAATCAGAAGAGGATCATGCAGCTAATTTGCATGGTCCAGGTTGAATACAAGCAGCATTTGATTGAATTGAACTGATAATGAATTAAATCATCCTCTTTGGCACTTTACACAGTTTTCACACAACCTTGAGGCCCTGCTATCAAATGCAGATCTATCTTATAATGCAGCACATACATGGAGAATCATTGGCTATGGGACACAAACCTTGCAATGGAAGTGCTTGAGAACTTACTTACACACTCTCCAGGACAGCAACACTTGCTGAAGAAAATACTTCCCATGCTGAATTTGGAATACACAGCGTGTTTGAATGCGAAGGGAAGGATGGCACCATCTTATGACCCTGTGCCCAAATAACGTGCCCTCAGACAGTGGGTATTAATGAAGGAGAAACAGTCTGTCTAGCATCTCACATATCTTTGTCCCATTTCACCCCTTGACATTAGTAAATCCACATCAGTAAATTCACATCTGCTTGAGGATTAATGGGCAAATAATACATGTGTCCAGCCATGTTGAAAAAATCTGATAAAAACGAAAACACCTGTTCATTAATAAACCTCTGAGCACTAGACAATTGAAGTCTCATCAACCTAGTGACTACCAAAACCTTACTATGCAATTCCTGTTGTTCGCACAACTCTCAATCCCATACAGAGAGGCTGACACAGATCTGCTCCTGTCGTCAGCAGATGTTCTTGTTGTTTAGGCAACAGGAGCCTTGGGGCCTCAGTGCTGCACTCCTGCAGGAACAATCAATGTAATAAATTTGCATGAAACTCTAATGACAGTTGGGATAAATACAACGGAGTATGTATTGTTTACTGTGGAGTAGTGTTAGTTTTGATGTCAGGGTTTCTAGTATTACCACTCTCCCAGAACGAGTCATGTTCGTACATTTCTCAAATAGATGGTCTTGAACTGAGCAGCTTTTTGTATCACAATCAGCTGAGAAGTGTAACCTCAATGTAACAAAGTGATGAGAGTCAGTGGCAATGTAATTTTGAATAACATGATAAGTGGTGGCTACCATAAGCCAAGTATTGCCAGATATTGAAGGACTTCAGGGTGAAGATAGTTAATAATAGATATGGAGGAAAAAAGAACCATTGTTGAAAAAAAATGTGAATGAAACAGGAATGTCACTGTCATGGCAGTATTTTACATAGATATTTATAGGGTGAGAGCGCTCTGAAAGAAGATTCTCCCTACCACACCGTCCATTTGACTTTTTTGTAAGATCCAAGTTTCTTTTTCATCTGAATGAGGAAAATTTCACTCTCACGAGGACTGGGTAAAGCTTCATTCTCCATTTAAAGAAAGTAATTTGGAAGATTCAGGAATCAGACCTAAACACAGTTGTGGTAATTTCTTTTTCTGTTTTACTAAACATGGTTTTATTGATTTGAATATAACATTAAGAGAAGTAATTGAGGAGGAAGGGAAATGGAACTGTCTACTATAATTTAATTTTCTGTCAAAATCTATATACCTGCCGCATAGGTATCAGTTTCAATATTCTGGTTTATTGCCACTGGCACACTACTCATTGAGAAGATCCTACTTTATTGATAGCAAAATGCTCTTGTGACTTGTCGAACATATTTATGGAGACAAAAATACATAGACTTCAGTTTAACACAATGCCTAGCTGCAGTTTCAATAAAGTGAATAGACTAATAGCAGAAAAAGAGCAAGCAAATCTCAATAGACTAAAAGCAGGTAAAGAGCAAAATCAATGAGCGCATTCTACAGGCCTGATCCTGTAGCCATTTGCTAGTGAGTAACCTTGAAAGGGATTTTGTCTGTATGAATGAGGATTTGTCATGTCAGTGAAAGCTGTGGGATTGAATTCTCTGTTCCCAGTGCTAAAAAGAGAGATGAAACGCTCCATTCTTTACAGTTCGGATGAGCCTGATACTATATAACACTGCAATTGCAAACTCAATAGCACAAAATTAACTTCAGACTAATAATGCAAACATATTAGTTAAAACTACCGCGCAAACATCAGTGTAGCTCTGCTTTTCATGTTCTGCATATTAACATATCCAATCCAACTTCCCCCCAAAGCCCTGGAGCTCTTCACAGCCTCATTCTTTACCCATGGTTTGCTCAGACTACTGTTAGCATGTCAGGCCAAATGCCTATTCCAACTGCAGGCTGTCTCTCTGTTTGCACAAAGCAGGCCAACACCATGGAAATGAGGGACGAAGATGAATGGAGTTAGCATCCATATTTATAGCAGTCTGGACGTCATCCCAGCAGTCTGTGCCTGGGTGGTAGAATAGGCCTTCAGAGCTCAGTCAGCTCTGCTTTGGTCAGCTGCTATCAGTTTATGTCAGCAACTCTGACAGCTGAACCACCTTTAACAGAGGCAACTCCAAGCACGGGTCAACCTGAAGTGGCTGCTGCACCATGGCCCACTAATAATGGCCGGGAAGCCCTTGCTAGAGACAAAATAGTCCATGCTTTCCGAAAACCTCTATTTTTCCCTGAGAGGCTCTTACCCATTACTGAGATCTAGATGTTATTTCTTTAAACATTAAAACTAATGTCTTGTATTTATTTTCTATAAGCCAATGTGCTCCATTTAGTCCAAGACAGTCTTAGAAGAGGTGGTGGGAGGAAAATTATGATCTGAGACTCTTGCAGTTTACAACACAGATATATTTACAATGATTTGCTCTCCTGGTTTCAGGACTTAACAGCCTCTATTGGTTCAGGGAAGTTATTTCACACTTACCTGTCTTTTCTTAGAAGTGTAATGAGGAGCCAGTTAACCTTGCCAGGGAATTAAAAAGCTTGATGACCTCAGAGGGGCATCTTTTTTCTACAAATTGGGCTTGAACAGACCTTTGCCCCATGTCAAAGGGTTTTGTTTTTTTTTTCTTCTGATGAAAGAGGAAGGTGTTCTTGGGCTGCAGAAATATAAGTCACTGGACATTATAGTCTCTTATGGCAGTTTCTGACTGCACAAAATGCATGTTGGAAGACAAGAAAAGGTTAAGAAGTCTGCACCATCTTTAAAATTGTCTCCATATCTTGAAGGCTGACTTACTGTTCGCTTCTCTTGCTTTCCAGCTGCCTTGTGAAGAACCGTGTGTCTACAATGACAATAAAATGTAAATTGCCCTCACTCACATATGTCTATTGTGATAGACTGCATCAGGAGACAGTATATCCTGAGTAGGCCTGATTCTGCTCTCAGTGACACTGGCCCTGTACCACTATCATCCCACTGACTTCAGCAGAATTACTCTGAGGCTACACCAGCAGGGCACATGAAATCACACTCATCGCCCATGCCACATCTTCCTTTTCCCTAACTCTCAGAGGCAGTTTATAGCCTTTAGGATTTATTTCTTGCTAAAAAGAAAATGAGTTCACAGGTTTTCTGCTCAGCTTTTTAATATCACTTGAATCTCTATGGGTGGAGGGCAAATCTTCCCCTTCCAGCAGGGGAAGGGATTAAGAAAGTCAGATTTGGAAAGAGTAATGGAAAGAGATTAAAGAATTCAAATAATTGGTACAGGGGTTATAGCTCAGCGCTCATAGTATATGGAGGTGTTTTAGAAAGAAATCAAGAGAGGTCAAAACATTAAATTACTTTCCACCATGTTCCTAGGCTTCCCTTGCTGCTGTAGAAAAACACACTAGAGGACCATTTTCCCCTTCTACTTCAAGCAATATTGTTTCTTTCATTACAAAACCACCATATAAAACTTTGCAGTATGTCAGGCCAGATTCTTCACTCTCTTGCATTTCTGAAAAGAAATTACCAACTGCAGGTGCAATAACTCTTAGAAGTTACACTGACATGGGATGCCAGGGGTAGGAAGAAAGGCAGAAGCCATATGCTGAAACCTATTTTGTGATAGAAAAAGTTCAACTTCCATTATTTGGTCATACATTCAGAAACAAGTCTCTTTCCTTTTTAGCACAATATTTCTGCAAAGAATGACTTTAAATTGATTTGACATCATTATACTGCATTACTGCATCACATACTACATTATACTTCAAAAATCCATGCTACATCAAATGTGTATAGTGTGCAACCTCTCATTCTCTCGTAGCTCTATTTTCTATGGTTCCTCACTCCAACAATTTCATCATCCTTCACTAGAGAAATTTCTTTCTATATTTCTATACCATTGTTTACAATGACTTCAAAGTTCAGTAAAATAAAATAGGCTTGGAAGCCTGTGAAAAGATCAAAGACGACCTTCTTAACAGTTGTTTTGTGTGCAGCTAAATCCTACAAAATATAATTCCAGAAAGTTGGCATTGTAGAAAAGACATCTCTGGTGCAAGGCCAAGCTCATAGAGCCTGGTGACTGGTGTCACAGGCTGTATGACAGGTGTGTGACAGGTTAAGGGAAGTGCATGGGAGCCTAGGAGCTATCACTGCAGGACAGACATGCCATGCTGGACTTGACACTTCCTTCACACCAGCACAACTCTAGAAGGACCACCTCAATGTTAGGAGCTGATGGAAGGACCTGTATATAGGAAACCATCTGCAGTGCAGAATAACATGTTTTCATTGTTGTCATAAAGTCCAGGAAGCATAGCAAATATTTTCAAGTGCCACCTACTGGCACTGTATTTCCTATTTATAAAAATACAGCTATTTCTCATTTTATAGAGCAGATGAAGAGTTCCAGAAATTGGATAAGCCTCATCAGCTGTCTGGCCAACAGTTAATCAGACTTCAAAGCTAGTTATTACATCATTTTGTACCCAGCACAGATTTAGAACCTTTCTCCTGAGCATTTCAAAGACCTGCAAACTTGAACTACATCTTTATAGATCCATGTGAAGCAGGTAGGTGCAGTAAGCAGAAGAGTGATCTCATTACATGCAGGAAAGCTGGACCCACCAAGGACAGCAGTTACCAATTCTTGGTTCCACTGCAAATTCCATCCTATATTACAGGATTTTCTTCTGAAAGCCCCACATTTTATAGCCAAGAGATTATATGAGAATCTAAATTCCATTCAAAAATAAAATGGTGTATGTGTGCTGTTCTGGAAAATGGTCATGGGAACCTGGAAAAGAGGACCCAGGGTCTCAGTGAACTTTGAATGCAAAGAAGCAAGAGGTACTAACTTTTTGTTTCTTTGTTTGTTTTTGTTAATAGAGTTTAAATGAGGGGAAGAACTGGTTAACTGATCTGAACACGTGAGTTTGGCATTTTTGCCAGAGCTGAATGGCTGGACCAGCATCTCACAGGAACTCTGTGATGTAGTTGGCAGTAAATCTCACACTTTCTCTTTTCCAAAGTCCTGCCTCCAAATTGCTTCACCGATATGTGTACTTGATCTTTCCTAATGATACATGCTGAAAAGAGAAGCAAAGCCTGTTTTTTTGTTGTTGTTGTTTTTGTTTTAGTTTTTTTTTTGGGGTGGGAACTCAAACTCTCTTTTTGATGTGGGATTGCAAAAACAGGAATATTAATGCTGCTGCTAATTTAATGTGAAATCCCTCTTTATGACTATTTTCTTTGCAGAGCTGAAATGCCTAGAATATTGGAGGGAAACATTTTATAGACTTTGAGAGAAAACAAAATTAACTTAATGACGTCAGAAAGTTATTCAATACAGTCATGAGTTTTTAGAACAAATTATTAGCCCTCTGTAAAAAATTCACCCAGGATTTATATTGCCTGCCAAACTCACTCACAATATTGAAGCTAGGGTCTTATGAACCAGTTTAGAAGAAATTATAAATCTAAATGAGCATATCTGAGCATGAATCCTGCCATTATCTCCAGAACAAACCAAGACTATAAGAGTTATGAAACTTTGTACCCTATTATGTAGTAAAGAATCCTATTTATGACCACATAATTAAATCTGTATTATTGTGCTTATTCTAATCATTTCTCTTGCAAGATTTATGGATCAGTCATTCTACTACTTTTAGGGATAAAACTTGCCATTTATAACCACAGTTCAGAAACAGTTTTTCTGGATATTTTTTCTTGATTTTTTTTTTAAATACACTCAACTGAGTTTCAAAATTAGAGAGGTAGAAAAATGACACTTTTCTTAAAAAATCCTCACACCTACTGAAGGAGGTTTTGACCATCCTTATTTTTAAAAATCACTTAGTTTTGCAAGCAGCGTTGCAATACAAACAATATAGTTTTTTGAATGTAAATATCTGAAATTATTTCCTGTGAAAAGCTGCTGCCGCATGCCTGCTACACTGTTTTTTATATAAAAACAGTAACATTCATGAAATGATTCTCTTGACAGCTGAAATATAATAATCTCGTTTGAATAAAAGCAAATTTTGCTGCTGAAATTTGTAACATATTCAATAATGATGCTTAAGAACAAGAAGAAAAAAAGAAATGCTTCCCTCCCTTACTATCCAAAGCTCCCAGGCACCAAATCTTTAGAGAATTAATTGAGAAAAGTATTCTTGATACCTGAGTTACATAGCCCTGAACAAACCATAATTACTTATCTCTATCAGTTGAATAGATAGACAGTATGTGTAAGCTCTGGATTATAGCTGATCCGAGACATTCAGCACTCTCTGAAGCTTAACTGCAAATGTGGGCCTAATACATTCACCTGCAACACCACAGAAGTTTTTTTTATCAGTCCATGACTTCAGATGAAAGGAGATTTCTATGAAAAACTGCCCATAGATTTTATTGAGTGTTCACTGAAAGCAAATATTTGTCTGAAAGAATCACCTCAGTCATCTACTGCCATCAGTAGATTTTTTGTCCTCCCCATATCACTCTTTCACTCTACTAAGGTTATCTGTTCTCATACTGTGGAACTAAATAGTTTTCCCCCATGATTTTCTTTACAGACAGAAAGCCCTCTTGTAATAGGGGCAGTTGGATTTTGTAGAGTGCAGATCTCGAGTCCATCATTGCCTCAGCAAATTCACAGTTTTTTAGAGTGCAGATCTCGAGTCCATCATTGCCTCAGCAAATTCACAAACCAACACCTCGAAGGCAACAGGCAACCACTGAACATGTTTCAGCTAGACTGTTTTCTAGACTGCCTGTTACTGTAGGATCCTGGCCACACTAACACATGACATTGCTCTAAAGAAGACTCTGCCAGACTTGATAGGTTTGCCTGCCATATAATATAAAATCAACTGACATGGTCTTAGAAGATTTAGTTGAAATGAATCTCCTCATCTACAAAAAAAATCCAAAACTGAGGCACGGAGGGGTCATCGCTTTGTTTGGACAAACAGAGAAATTCCTAACACTTACCAGGAACTCTGCAAAATACATTTCTGAGATAACGAGAAGAAAGAAGTGCCCAGCTCTTACACATAGGGGCTCTAGCTTAGTCACAACTCCAGTGACTTTCACGATCTGACTTATCTGATGCCTGAAAGCATGAACTAGAGCTCTCAGTGTGCCCAGGTGAAAGAAAATTTGCAGCACTAGGAAACTGGGTCAGGACATTTTGCCATTTGCTAAT
>NW_010586241.1:201123-211873 GCF_000705375.1 Tinamus guttatus | reverse complement strand
ATTCCTGCAAGGTGCAAAATGTTGTATGGGAAGGTTAAACATAGTACAGTAAGCATTCACAGTCCCCAAAACAAATCAAGAGAGTAGTTTCCTAATGGTGCAAAATGGCTTATCTTTGCAGACTTGCCTAGTCCTTGGTTTTCATTTGAACATAAAGCCTAATATTGTACAGCTGACTTTCAGTCCACAGTAACTATGCACTGAGCTCACTGCAGCAGAACTGGGAGGGAAACTGCTCCTGGTTCTCAAGCTGGAGGAGGGCTGGGAATTCCAGAAATACATGTGGCAAAAGATTTATCCAAGGTCAGCCCTCCTGTGATTAAATGAAAGGCAAAAATGAGAACAATACCTGTAGTCATGGTTAAACAACAGCAATGTCCCATAGTAGAACTCCAGGTAGGATAAAAGGGACAAAAACACCCTTCACTTGCTCTGGTGACTATAAGCTGTTGAGAACATTTTTCTCCACTGGCAGGCCAATGCATCAAACCCATCGGCAGAATGTCCCCTATGCAGCACCCGTATATGGCCCAACACACAGAGTTATCAATACTCCCCTAAAGGACCTGAAAGGGGAAACACAGTGCTCCAACAGCGAGGAGGATAGATGAAGTTTAATTTCTAATGTAGATTTAAGTAGGTTTAAGATTTACATTTTTAATAGTAATATCAGTGCACTTCTTTACGTAGGCATAACTACTTTGAGCAAAGATGTCTAATGATTATGTGAGATGAGACCGCCTGCTGTAGCAGGGGACTGGAGCCAGCTATTTGGGAGTGTGGTTCCAGTCTGTTGTCAGATATTTCATGTGCCTGTAGGTCTGCCCTGGTAATTAAGAATAATCAAGCCTAAAAGTCTGCACACTTTCCAGTTTACTCTTGCAAGACCATAACAGCTTTCCCTTGGAAAGCAGCTACAGCCAAATGAGAGTGATGCTGGTTTCAAACTGCATTAACTTGTAGAGCCTTGTACACAAAAGAACCACTTACATAGTTGTTGCTGTGAGGCGTAACACAGAGTTTGGCCCTTTTTGGGAAACTCATTACTTAACAATACATTATTGTGTTTGATTGAATTGGCACGGCTGTGCTTGGCAATGCTGCCAGAAGAATCCATGATGTCAGGCCAAATGTTTTTCAACCTGTGTGTGCTTGTGTTTAGGTTTGATAAGGTTATCTGTAGAGCATATGCTTCTCATTAAAAGGTTACATTCTTGTACTGTCCATATAGACTTCAGGGAGATTGTGCTCAATGCTGAAAAATCTGTCTGGAAAGGCAGGTCTGCCCTAGTCCAAGGTAAAAGTCAGGCTCCTCCTTCCCTGCTCTGCTTCTGGCTCCTCAACGTCTGCCTCCTGGGCTGCACCGTGCCCCCAGTTTGACAGGAGAGCTGCCCATTGCCCCCTCCTCCCATGCTGCTGGCTGCCTAGTGGGACACTGACAGGGGGTTGAGTCCTCTGGGGCTTGATGTGGTGATCCTCCCTATGTGCTGGTGTACAGAAAAATTAGGGCTGCCTGAGCGGTCAGTAAGATCTTGCCTAAACACAGGTTTTGCATTGGTTTAATCCAAAGGGATGGAAATGTTAATTTTCTTCTTTAGATAGTAATACCAATATAACTCATACTATAGACACAGTTATTTTAGGATAAAGGGACCTTAATATTTGTATATCATCCACATATGAAGGAAATTATACTGAGAACTTAGTCCATATTGGGAGATTATAAGTCTTTGATCATATCAATCTTATCAAAACTGAGAATTTCTGACATATTTTATAAATTTCAGAATTTCAGTATAGCAACAATCCAGGCTCTTCTGTCTACCACTATGCATTTTTAAAGGCCAAATGAGCACTTTTGCCACTACGATGAACCTTTTAAGGTCATCCTTTGCTTCATGAAGCAAACCTGACACCAGTTTTTCTCTGGTCAAGAAGATCTTTTCTTCTTTCAGTCTAAAAATGTTCAAATTTCCAGATAGCTTCTTTTCTTCTGCTTTTGTCTCCATGAATCTGGTATCTGCCATTTTGTCTTCTCTGAAGAACAATGTGGGATTGAAGGTTGTTTTCTGGGTCTTCCTGGCTCCCCATCTTTCCTTTCTTTTCTGTTTCTTCTTGTTCCCAAGATTGCAGCTCTTTAGCCTTTATCAGCAGATTTACAAACTTCTAATCAGAACTTACTCCTTCCATTCTTACAGTATTTTCTCAACAATTTTTCTGGCAAAATGTTTCTCTGATGTCAAGAGGAAAGTAAATTCTCTGAATATGTAGTTTCAATTCTTACCTGCAAGGTTTTGTTTGCCAGTCTAAGGACTAGAAATGATTTTCTTTTCCATTTTATTTTTAATACTATGTCCTGCAGAAAATGGTTGTTAAGAAACAGCTGGTTCTTTGGGAACAGATGTTCTTCCTATGAAATAATAAGAGCTTTCTTTCTTTGCTTTAGCAACTTTTGCCACTGAAGGAATAGCACAATGCAGACTCAAAAAGTTATTTTCTGTAGAAGTTTCAGGCTGAGGCACTTTGAGAGTTATTACCCTCAAAAATAGACCATGAGGAGGAAGCAACATCTGAGTCACACACTGATGGGATAAATAATTTCTGAGTCATGCGCTGACCAGATGCTTGGTTCCTGAAGCCACCTCTCACCAGTCCACATAAGCAGTCATAGTACCTGTCTTGATCCTAGCTTTTCTGGGCCTCCCTTCAGTTACTGGGATGAACACATTATACCTACCTGTCTCTCCTATTGAAATAATAGCAACTTGTTTACCTAGATTTGCCTTTTCTGCCTTGTCTGTTGCAAAAAAACTGTGGAGTAAGATGGCCATATCTGCTCTGCTTCATCCTCCTGCCACAATCAATCAATCAGGGCTGTCCTGGTGTAATCCTGCACAAGCAAAGGAGAGCTGGGGACAAGGAGCCTTTTCCACTCTGCATCACTGCTGGTCTTCACACAAAAAGAGAAACTCTTCCAACCCCAAGCGAGAGCTGGGTCACCAGCTCATGTGACTCATACTCTGCATGTTTATACATGCGCATAGAAGCAGTTGAGCTCCCACAAACTTTGGTAAAAATGCCTTCAGGAGCAGCTACCTTCTGGATCCCGCTGCCGGATGTGGCTTACAGCCACAATCCATCCCTTAGATTGCAAACGGCTTGGAGCAGGGATTATACGTCTCTTTTATGTTAAACAAGAGCAACCCACACTGAGTGTGCTCATTAAAAAATCATGTTTTTCAACACTGATCCCTTGGGCTATAGTTTTAGCTCTGCAATATAACATGCAAGAGATGTGTTTGATTCTCAGGCCAGCCATGCTCAGAGGGCTAAAAGGACAGCAAAACAGCAGGCGGGAGGAATAAACTCCATACCCAAGGTGCAACTACAAGGGAAGCTCTTCAGAAGATGTCTTTAGTAATGTGGCTGCTCAAATGAATTTAGGAATTACTCTATAGAGTCTGAGTGAGTGTTCCTCTCAACCAGAGGGTAAGTTGGCACAACTGATGTATGGTGAATCATAAACCACAGTGCATATTAAAGACTGAATTAAAGACGTGTGTCATTACTACGGGGGGTATTTCTTCCAATTTTCTCTGTCCAGAAAGCCTGCCCATCTATAAAGGCAACATGCAGATGTGGAAAAATGACAAAAGATAGAGAAAAATAACAAAGTAGCTAAGCATATTGTGCAGCATATTAACTTCATAAATGTCCTAGTGATTTTGATATAGATTAAGTATGTGAGGGAACAGTTTAAGGACTCTAAATATAATGTATAAGTATCACTTGAGATGAAAGAAGTCCGATGTCCTGGGAAAATACTGAAACTTCATTTTTATCATCCTAGGTATAAGGAATCTTAGGAGAATGATATCCCACCCACAGTTGCTGCTCCTGCAATTTTGACAAGCTCAGGTCTCTTTGGGCAAACTCTTCTGTGTCAGATCTTTCCGTTGTAGCTTGTCAATCTGATTGCCCCCTCTCCAGATACCTGCATCTAAGGAGCGGGATCTCAACAAACAAGCCAGGTACAAAGGACAGAACAGTGAAGGCTCTTATATTCTAATGGACTGCCAAACTAATTGCGTTAATGCTTTTTATGCCCTTGGTGCACAGTCTGGGGTTGAGATTCGTTAACGAAGTATCTCTGCCTCATGATAATGACAAAGTACTTCAATAGTTTGAGCCTCAGCGCTCTACCAGGTAGAGCTGAGCAAGGCAGAAGATAAATTTCCTCACTGTTAAAATTGCAAGTTTGTTATTCACTACTGGGATAAAAAGGGTTGAAGCTTGAAAGAAACTGGCAGATATACAGACATCACAGAAAAGTGGTGTCTCTGTTGGGTTCAGGATACAAGATTAAAAGACTGTATGTCAAAGAAAGAGACTTGAGGTGGTCTAGAGCAGCATTTCTCTGTCCACAGTCTGCACAATACCATCTACAAGTTTTTCAGACACTGTCCTCAGAAAAATTCTAATTATTTTAATTACAAAAATAAAATAATTTTCAGTAAATCCTTCTCATTTATGCAGGCAAACATGCCAATAAAATCAGGGAAGGAGGCCAGAAGTTGGACTGTAAATGGCCACTGCTGACAATGTCATAATGGTTAGTCTGTGGCTATCCCTTGTGTAGGTCAGACTAAGAAACACTGAGCAACACGGAGCACTGCAAGCAGTTTAGTGTTTGCCTTGCTTAACTCATCAGAGTTTCTGCTTCCCTCTAGGATGCTTTTTACATGGAGTTATCTTCATGTCAAAGCCCAACTCAGGTACCAAGTGCCTGATCATCTGTGCTTCTGGCAAACGATTGCTTTCGTGGCATTCCTTCCTCTTCCTCTTTTCTGTGGGATCCATTTGCAAGACAGGAACTAGTCAGAGTTTTACAGGAAGGCAGAGAGAAAAAGAGGTGTTCATCAGCCTAGTGAAATCACTCTCTACGTGGGAAAGCTGGTGCCTCACCAGTGTGTCGCCCTGATGCTTGTCCAGTTTTGACGCCTGGGGCATGTGAACCACATTGTCCTAAGCAAGCAGCCCGAGCACTTGTGCTCTCTGTGTCGTGCACACCACCGGCTGTCTGGCTTTGGGACTGGCATGCAAGCAAGCACTGCTTCCTCTGGCTCTGCATCCAAAAGGAACATGAGGACCACAACCACCACCTTCCCTCCTGGGAGACCTCAGGCTCACTTTGAAGGCAACTGCATGAAAGGAGGTTGCAGTGAGGCGGGGGGCAGTCTATTCTCCAGAATAAATACAGATAAGACAAGACAAAATGGCCTCAAGTTGCACCAGGGAGGTTCAGATTAGATATTAGGAAAAAAATCTACATAGAAAGAGTGGCCAGGCATTGGCATAGGCTGCCCAGGGAAGTGGTGGAGTCACCATTCCTGGCAGTGTTCAGGAAACATGTAAATGAGGCACTTAGGGACATGGTTTAGCAGGCATGGTGGTGATGAGTTTACGTTTGGACTCGATCTTAGACTTTTTTTCCAACCATAACAATTCTATGATTCTATGAAAGGCTTCCTTAAGGGCTCGCGCCTGGCAAGATAAGCTTTGGGACCTAAAAATACCATCAATTTGGCCTGCCATGGTACCATCTGGAGAACGTTTGTAATTGCTGCAGTTGGTGAGTTAGTACACACCCCTTCCAATAGCTGGAGGAGAACTGGTGATAACTGCCATGAAAATGGCATCTTTATTTATAGCAATGCTAAGAAAGTTCTTAATTGGTTAAAACAAATTTAAAAAGCTGTAAAATTGCTTAATATAGACTTGTGTTCAGCAACAAAATATGCAATAATTATCAGAAATGCATAAATTCTATTCATCTGGTAATAAATAAGTTGCTTACTAGGGAAAGTCAGGAGAGCACGGCGGTGTTGACTTCACTAAGTTCCCTTTTCCAAGCATTATTTTCTGCCTCAAATGCTAAAAGACGTTTTACTGCTGCTGGGTAGGAGAAAGCAAGCTCCTAGTTCAGAGTTTGCAGACACAAGTGAACCATTTTCTTCCAGCTGGAACTAGGTTGTTGCTATAGCAACATCCAAATGATAGACAGATTTTCTGAATGTGCAGCGATCTAACATGATAGCGGAGATCCCAGGGTTTCTACCAAAGAGCTTCAAACTTACTGGAGTGCTGTAACACCAAACACCACATCTTTGAAACAGCACAAGCAATCAAAACAAATGACAATAAAAAAGTGCAATAACAAAATCTGATTTTTTTTCATCTATCTTTCAAGTAAAATTCCCACTTAACACAAGGCATTTATATACCCGGACAGTATCTTCCTACCAGTCTCCTTTTGGAGCACTGGCACTGCAAATGACCTACCACGCTCTATGTTTACCACCACCTGCAGACAGCTTTGATATGGCTGTGCTAAGTGTGAAATGCACAAGGATGCAGAGCCCCACGGGGATTTTGTTTTTAGGTCACATGCTGACTGCACGTTGCTGAGAATCTCACTGAACTGGCAGAGCCTCGCAGGAGCACATGGCTCCGTTCATCACTGTGTTCTGCAGCACAGAGGCCTTAGGGATTGAGCACGTGGTGTAGCAGTTACTATGTTCATAAATCATCCAAAAAGAAGATTGCTAGGGGCTGGTTTCTTAAAGTATAGAACATACCTGCCTTGTCCATATGATCCTTGTGCACATTGTGCATGTGGTTTTCTTTCAAAGCGATCCTCAATGAAGCCTTCCTCCCCTTTTTCTCCTCTTCCTTCCTGCTCTGTCCCATTAGTGGAGGGGCCAGGATTTGGGATTTCTAGAAGGCAAGCCTTTGAGCACAGACAAGATCAGGAGCATTCCCAAGCCCCTTTGGTCACCACCTCCAGTGGCACCACCCACAGGCTGCAACGTGTGCAAGGTCCCTCTAACCGAAGTAGCCAAGAATCAATTCATAAAAGAGGGAGGAATGTATGTTTTGATTAAGTATGTAGTGTTGTTGTTGTTTTTAGTGATCCTAATACTTAAGATAGCATTGAAATATATTTTCCTTCTTGCTTACTCAGCTAACACAACTTTGATAATGTCGTGCAATTGGGCTAAACTAAACGTAAAGATGAACAAACTGCATGATTCACAAGACACTCAGGATAATTAATTACTCAGCATTTATGATTTGGCATGTGGTCATCAATCGTTCAAAAAATTCGCGTTTGTAAACATACCCTCTGCAGCTGGTCTTCTTAAGTCAGACTTCAAAATGACTAATGGAGATATGAGAGAGCTATAAATGTTTTTCTTTGAAATTTACTGGTTGTACTCCAGTTTATTTCTTGTGGGAAAAAATAAGCAACAGATGTGCGAGGACAGGAGCACTACGAAAGATTGGTAAAATATCTTGAATCATTCTCAAATTTACTTTATCCCTCTGGTTAGTAGAGTTTGGAATCTTTATCTTCTCCCTGTTGTGGACTGGGTCTGGGAGCCTCTCCTCCGGTGCAGGGGGCTTTTACAGGAGGAGGAAGCCCAGAAGCAGGCAGAGAAGGGAAGTGAAACTGTTGCTCACATATTGAATGAGCCTCCTATCAGTTCTTTGCAAAGGTTTTGGAAAGCCTGACATGTGTCCCGTTGCAGAATGGAAGAAAAAGTGAACCAGCAAGCTTCCGTGCGGCTCTGCTCAACAAAGAAGCGTTCGAACCACTTGAGTTTCCATGCTGAAATACAAAATAAGAATGAAAAAGTAGGCTTTATTTTTAGAGGAAAGACTAGTAGTTTCACTACTTACCAAGATTTTTTAATACACAGCATTGTAAGCAGTGTAGCTTACAATCAGATGGTCATTACACAGCAGAGATCACAAATGCCTAAAGCTGAGACAACATTTTTCATGCTGAGGGTGAATTTTTCCAGATGAGACACTAGTCCCACCACTATGTGATTGCCCCACTGCACAATACTAATTCATTGCCCCCCAGGGCTGGTCAGTGCCCTGAGAGAGGCAGGTATTTGGTGTGGGAAAAGCAATGCCTGGATGTACAAGTAGAGGCCACATAATCAATCAGGTGGAATCGTGAGTGATCTTATTTCTAGCATTTTCTGACTTACAAGCACTTGCTATTTTAATCTCTACATAAGGCAGACATGCTCTGTTTACATAACTCTGGGGGCAGAGTCAGCAGTGGGCTAGGGGATGGAGTAAGCCAAAGTCCAGATGGTGCATGATCATATGCAGCATGCATGCAAGGTGAGCTTCACAGAAGGTGCTAGGCTAAGACAGTGTTGCCTATGTCATTCATAGGAGAAGCAGGAAAACTCACTTCATCTGCATTCATCCTTGTGAAAACTGATTTTATCTGCATTCCTCCTTGCTTGCCTCAAATCCTGAGGTAGTAACTACATGCTCATCTTTGCTGCACTTTAGTGATGAGGAATATATCTGAAAGATTGTCCTCAGCAAGGACAGCTCTGAAATCTAGTTCATAGTGTCAGATCTTCCCCTGTGAACAGGCTAAGCAACCAGTGTGTTCTGGAGGGTGCCTGGGGAAGAAGCCCTGTGCAAAGGAACACTTGGGCCCATCAGACCCTATCAGAGTGGGATGGAGGTCAGAAGTGCTCAGCTAATGCTGTGCAAGGACTCACAGACTTGTATGTACTGAAGTACCCAGAAAGGAAAATCCAGGGGGAGTGAATCAGTAGTGCTGCACTGTGTGTTATGAAAAATCTTCAGAGAAGTTTAACATAGTTATCTAGATGGATGCAGTGAATGAGTTTCAACATAAATTATGCAGTCATTTCCCTCTCTGACTGATGCATATGATAGGTAAAGAGTTTTAGCATTGCTAAATACAGAAGGAATGTGGGGCAGGGATATTTTTGTATATCTGGACTAGAGTTTACAGATTAGAGCTGTCTATTGTGTGACTTCCATTCAGGATAAAACCTGTTTGTCTGTCTATTTTCACCAGCACCCAGTGATTAGCTTTTTGTGTGGATGTTTGTTTTATATGTATTTCTAGAAGCTGCAGTGTAGGTATAGTTATATGAGTTTGAAAGTATCATTTGGACTAGAGAAACTCATTTTGCAGCCTGAAGTGGAATAAACCACACCAGTAGAAACACATTTAACTATCTTTTTGGTCCCCTCATGCAGTTAGAGCTGCTAGTGTAAACAAGTCTTTAGATGCATTTTGCCTACTCTAGCTGTTTCCATCCAAAAATACCCCAACTTTCTCAAACTCTTCACTGCAGCCTGGAGTGCAGTAAGAGAGATGGCATCGAAAATCAAAGGGCGATCAAATGCTGTCATCTAAATCAACTGAGTATGTGTGACATGGCAGAAGTTCCTTTGATCTAAAACTTCAGAAATATTCATTTTATATTTTTTTCTGTGAGTACCAGACTAACAGAATGGCCAATCTATGTAGCAATATTTTTATTTTTACCAGCTTGATTACGGTGACAAACACTGCTGAGGTTACATCTTCCCATTATTTGTGAGTAAGTTCATTGGATTCTGACTGCAGATAGGTTCATCGTGTAAACAGGGACTGAACTCGTTGGCCCTCCCCCAGCTAACTCATCAAACTCCCTGAGACCACTGCATACACTCTTGTTCTGTCTTATTACCACTGCAGAATAATCTGCCCACGTTCTGAAGGATGCTGTTTCAGCTAGAGGTTTGCCAAGTGCACAGTGCCTCAACGTAAAAAGAACAGACAAGAGAGAATTTACTTTAAATTGAGCAAACTTAATTACACAAGGAGAAGAACTTTTCTGAGAAAGATGCCTCTCTTCTTTCTCTCTCTCTTGCTCTTTTTTTTTTTTCTTTTTTGTCTCTATTTCAGGGATTCTTTTGCTTGATTTATTTTTACATTTTTTTAAAATATGCATGCAACAGCTAAAGGCTTTGCATAGGACAAGTCACTGCTGCATCTACGCAGACAGCCTAAGCCTTGCTCAGGCACATCCTTCCCTTGCTCATGGGTTCTTGGTGCTCCCCACAAACCCCCCTGTCATCTTCATTCCTTGCAATGTCTAATCTCAGCGAAGACCCAAACTCTCCATTTTGTCCAAACAAGCTGCTTGTTCCCATGAATCTGTCCTTTTTTAAAATCTGTGGGCAACTACTCTTTTCTTGGTTTACCCATTCAAAATAGCACTTAAAAAGCTATCTTCCTCCAAAACTTTATGTGCATGGAGATAAACCTAAGGGGAGATCCAGTTCCAGAATGAGGACACTTGAATTCTACCATGAGTGCAAGGTAGGCAAGAGAGTATCAGATAATGGCAGAGACACTCAATGTTCATAAGGGGTTAAACAGGATAGATTTAATAAAGGAATTACACAACAGACTGCGCAAGGAGCTCCAGGAACTGTGAGGAACTGTTGTCCATGGGAGGCTACTGGAGATATGAGTCAGATGCACAGGCTGGACTCATTTTTCTCAGGCCTCCACTCATTTTTCGTGAGGGCCCCTTAAACCTACTAGAACTCTTAACTCAGCAGTGCTAACCTTGAGCAGCTACTGCCTGAGAAGCAACTAGAAGTTGTTGACAAAACAGAATTGCCTGCCTGGGTGGGAGCTTGGTCAGTGGATAGTTTCACATGCTGTGTCTGCTACCCCATGCTCTGCCAGTCACTGACTCCTTGCCAGTCACTGACTCCTTGCCAGGTCTTCTGCAGGTATTCTCACTACAGTATCTGTAGGTATTTACATGTAAGCTAGATTGTGAAATTCCTATTAAACTCAGTGGAGAGCTTATCAATACAATGACAGAGCATGGGGAGCGAT
>NW_010586241.1:184930-200185 GCF_000705375.1 Tinamus guttatus | reverse complement strand
CTGTCATCTTCATTCCTTGCAATGTCTAATCTCAGCGAAGACCCAAACTCTCCATTTTGTCCAAACAAGCTGCTTGTTCCCATGAATCTGTCCTTTTTTAAAATCTGTGGGCAACTACTCTTTTCTTGGTTTACCCATTCAAAATAGCACTTAAAAAGCTATCTTCCTCCAAAACTTTATGTGCATGGAAATAAACCTAAGGGGAGATCCAGTTCCAGAATGAGGACACTTGAATTCTACCATGAGTGCAAGGTAGGCAAGAGAGTATCAGATAATGGCAGAGACACTCAATGTTCATAAGGGGTTAAACAGGATAGATTTAATAAAGGAATTACACAACAGACTGCGCAAGGAGCTCCAGGAACTGTGAGGAACTGTTGTCCATGGGAGGCTACTGGAGATATGAGTCAGATGCACAGGCTGGACTCATTTTTCTCAGGCCTCCACTCATTTTTCGTGAGGGCCCCTTAAACCTACTAGAACTCTTAACTCAGCAGTGCTAACCTTGAGCAGCTACTGCCTGAGAAGCAACTAGAAGTTGTTGACAAAACAGAATTGCCTGCCTGGGTGGGAGCTTGGTCAGTGGATAGTTTCACATGCTGTGTCTGCTACCCCATGCTCTGCCAGTCACTGACTCCCTGCCAGGTCTTCTGCAGGTATTCTCACTACAGTATCTGTAGGTATTTACATGTAAGCTAGATTGTGAAATTCCTATTAAACTCAGTGGAGAGCTTATCAATACAATGACAGAGCATGGGGAGCGATTCAACTCATCCTGAAAGAAACGTCTATTGCTTGGTCAGCTGAATCACTTTTCAGACTCCTTTGAGTCCATGGAGTCAGAGAAGGAAAAAAGAACAGGGTCAAATCAAATGCACTGCAGAAGTGTTCAGAATTAATGGCTTGGAACGGTTAGGAAAACCAACAAAATATTATAGCTTTGGAGACATTTTTCCTGACTGCAGGTAGAGACAGCATTCATTGGCTAGGCTTGCAATAGTCTTGTGGATACCAGTGCGGTGCAAAATTGCTCTAAGACCTAAGAAAAAAAGAGTTCTGTGGACCAACTAAAGATGTTAAGGGTGGGTACAAAATGTAAGATGCCAGCGAAATGAAAAATAAAGCTGCACAGTAGGGAAGCTTTGCTATATAGACATGAACGTTGTCCCTCCCCACACTCTTCTACCCTCCCCCCTGCCAAATTTTTCAAGTATACTTTCAAGTATACATTCTCACTGATTTTTCCCAAAGTGTCAGAGACCTGTTCCAAACGAAAAACAACTGATTTGCAAACACTGGAGCGTTTAGTAGCAAAGTTTTCAGAATTTGGGGAAGGGGAGGAAGGAGCTATTTCTGGAAGCATTCTGAGAACAGCTGTCTGAATTGACAGTATTGTGCATGAAGTCCTCGAAATCTGGAAGCAAGGAGCCCTCAAAGTAAAGGGAGATTGCCTGTCTTGCTTTGCTTAGTACTAGTTTTGTTTCATTAAAATGGATACTCAACTGCTGTATTAAAATTTATTTGTAAATACATATTCATTTTCCTGCCCAGTTCTTTTGAGTGCATTCAGAATTGTTCCTAGAGACATTATTACATGAACACCTCTCTGGAGACTCAAAAAGTAATCAGAAGCAATGGATTGTGTGAGTAGAGAAAACCTGCTCCCAATGCTCCATACTCAGCACTCCTTGAAATCATTATGGAATGTATGTGGTGACACTGATTTTGCTGGAAATACAGTCTAGGTTCATAGAAATGCATACCACTTGATATTGAATCCTCACATTCAGTAGTTTGTCTTCTAAAAGGAAGGGAAAAAAAAATGATTCCTTCTCTGCCCTGACTCCTAAGCATGAAAACATGCACATAACCCACATCCAGACTTAACCTCTACAGACATTTCACTAAAAAGCAAGTCAAGCTGCTATTGTGAAAAAATAAAACACCTTACAGGCACAAACTGCCTTTTTGTTCTTCTTCTGTGCAGAGAAAGAGAGAAAAAAAATCCTATTGTTACAAAACTGTGCAGCTAAGGGGCAAGGTCAGATGATAGCAAGGGATTAAATTATCTTGTGTTAGAGCACTGCTGATTTCTTAGGTAGATGTTACTCCTCTCATCTAAAAGTTAGTTACCATAGGCTTCTAGTCTTTTACAAAGCAAAAATAAAGCACAAATGCCCTAAATTTTGTCAAAAATAAATGCCAAGATGCTGCTCTTGTTATTCCTTGATATAGCTTGGAATAAAGGCCCACCTAGCCCTGGTGTATTGTGGCTTCATTCATTCCTCAGCAGCAGGGGAAGGAGTAACATGTGATTCTTTCAGAAATGTTGGAATGTGCATCAGTTTCTTCAGAAGAAGATGTTCATCTGCTTGTTTCAAGGATGAATGCAAATAAAGGAACTGAAACAATGTAGGAGGAATAGAAAGCAGGAACACAAGTGTAATTCATAGCTCTGCCTCTGAAATCATGTGCTCATGCATGAAACAGGTTGCCTCTGACCTATTCAATCTGATCTGCTCAGTCTTTTGAAGTTCAAAAGCATGTGTTTTGATCTGGAATATATAGAAGCATAGATTGTACCTATGTTTTTATAGACATCCCTCCCCGCCTCAAAAAAAAAAATCACAATCTTGCTTTAATTTTATTGGTGAGATAAATATGGTCGAATCTTGCATGCCTCCAGTCACTACAGCTGCTCTGTTTCAGTACAATCTGAGTGGAAAATGGCTCACAAAAGTACGTGAGTCATCTCCATTTCTTACAGTTCTGTGATACTGTCAGGGATGTAGTAAGCTGTACTTAGACTGCTCTCCAGCTTAGGTACATCTCTCTCAGAAAGCCTCCAAGAAACTGCAGGAAATTCAGAAAAAAAGCAACAAAAATGATTAATGGACTTGAGGGATTAATTTCAAAAAGAAGATTAAAAGAAATAAATATGCATAGCTCAGTTTTCTAAGTGATTAAGGGGAAATTGGATAACTCTATACAAGCATCTGCAGGTGCAAAGAAACTGAGAGAACCTGTTTAGGATGATTTAAGGAAATACCTGGTGATGAAAGAATAGCATTGATCAAAGGAAATGGAGACTAAACTCTTGGAAATCTTTTGTAACATCAGTTGTAACCAAGAAGTGGATCACTTCATCCTAGGAGACATTGGAAGTTTAACTGCTTTGACCATTTAAAGCAAGAGTGGACAAATTCTCTAGCATGCTTTAGGGATGGAAAAGATGAATAAAAGCAAAGGGAATCAACTTCTGAGAAGTAGGAACATACCACTGTGAAGAAGGTGTTCCTGTGCAGCTCAAGGGCAGTGAATCAAGTGCGTTGATTGCTCAAGTTAGTAGATTACACTAAACCAGGAGAAGAGAGAGGCATGCCAGAAGGAAGAGCTACCAAAAAGATAGACCTTGACAGGCTGGAAGAGTGGGCCACAAGATTTGCATGAGGTTTAACAAAGATAAATGTCCTACATCTGGGATGGAATAATCCAAAGCAGTGATACAAGCTGGGGACTTCTTTCAAGTGAAGTAGTTATTCACTGTACTTTGTGTTTATTAGGCCGGAACAGGAATGTGTTATCCCAGTTTGTTCACCTCAGTTGAAGAGAAACATTGATAAATTAGAGAGGGACAAAGAGGGGCCACCAAGAATATTAGGAAATGGGAGAACCTTATGTGAAGATATGTTGAAGGAGTTGGGTTGTTCAGCTGGGAGATTAAAAGGCTGAGGAGGGACCTAGTTACTGTCTTCCAATACTTAAAACAGGGAATAGGAATATGGAGGTTCTCTCTTCACAAGAATGCACAGTGATGGGACAAGAGGCAAATGGAATGAGTTTCTTCAGGAAAAATTCTGTCTCAATAAGAAAAAAAATCTTCACTGTGGGAAAAATTAAACACTGGAATAGATTGTCAAGAGAGTGGTGTGATCTCTCTTGCTGGCTCAGCCAGAAAGGACCCCGGGTAACCTAATAATCTGAGGCTCTGACTTCATCAAGGAGCATAAGTCCGTTCTAGCCTAGACTTTTGTGTGATTTTTATGATGCCATGACAGTGACCATATCATGCTGCACAGACCTGGATGCAGGACTGTAGAGGGAATTAGAAAGCCCACTCATGTTATATGGAAAACTTAGATGACCTGTCTTATATCCATTTGAATTTTGCTCAGTTCTTTTGCAGAGGCCAAGCACATCCCTAAACTTCTATCAGTCTAGACACTTTCTTAGTTTGCTTTCTTTTTAAGGTTTAACTCACTTCCCTTTTATGCTTACCTAAGGAAAGGCCTTTGAAAAATTCCTATTTTTCTTTCTGAATGGCAGTTGCTGAATTTTTTTTCCTCAGATCCAAAGAAATGGCATGAAGGCACATTTAATTTTAGTTCACTGTAGCCAGTTTGTTTGCTATGGGATGGAGACACATCTCCAAACTTATGTGATCCTAAAAGAGATTTGTACATAGTGAACCCTTTTCCTATCCCAAATAAAATTAAAAACAAAAACAAAAAATCAAACAGATACTTGAAACAGCAATCCAAGCTAATGATTCAAAAAAAAAGAGCAATTTTGAGTTAACTGAAATGTGTCAGCTTTGACCTCCATAGCAAACCAAATCTTTAATTATGAAGCAGCCAGTTTCAATAAGTTATTTATTTCACGTGTTTCTGTGTGAATCAGGAGATTGGCAAAGTTGACCCTCTCTTATGAACTTTTTAAATGCCAAACAGCAGCATTTTCCAATGCTTGGTCAAGATAACTTTATGCAATATTTGCCAGCCACCAAACTCCGGATAGTGACATAGAAGACCAGTCAAGAAAAGTTCAGGACGCATTAGAAAGATACAACAGTTGTTTCTTTAAATGCTCTTGTTTTGTCTTTGCTGTCCAGGAGGATTTCATCCCATATTTGGGCCTTTGCTTAAAAAGGCAAAATGTGTCCTTCCAAAAGAATAAAAGTATGAGCTGTGAAAGAGGCAATCTGCACGCCCTAAGTTAAACTCTAATGAAGTTATCTAGCCCAAGAGGAACACAGCAGATCCTCCATCTTCCTCTGTCAAGCCAATGTTTCTATGGGTCTTTAAATTCACTTAATACCGCTTTGCAGCCTTGCAAAAGTGATATTTTTCCTCCTGTGCCAAGCATATTTATCAGTCTCATGACTTGCATTTTAAAAAGTTAGAGATTTGAGTGCTCTAGAGCACACCAGCGTGCTTTAGGGAGTTCCTGGATTAACAGGATACAAACTGTGCCCTAACTTATAAATATGTAACTATATTACATATGCAACCCTATTTGTAAAGTACAAGTTAGTCCATGTCATATAATAACTTGTCATTTAATTGTGGTGTTCATAAAGTTCCACACAGATGCTGAAAGGACATCCTGTTACAGAAGATTTACAGTCCTAAATTCTACATGGCTGAGATTTTCAGAATTCCAAACATAGTGCTGTTCACCTTGTAGAAAAAGCAGATGCAAACATAGCAGTTTGCTTGGCATTTAGGAAAGAAAAGATAAAAGCTTAATAAAAATCTTGAGAAATAAACTAATAATTTATAAAAAATGAATCAAACTCAATTTTCATAGGCTTATAAGTGCACATGCATTCTGGAGATTAGCAAGAAACTTAATTATCAGTATAGTGCCTTTGAGAAATTTGTCAGATCACGTATTTATGATTGTTCTGATTTTCTTCCTGCCGATGTCCCAGTCTGACTTTCCCTCTAATTCCTGGAATAAATGAAAAGAAAAAGCTTAATTTTAATGCCCTAGAGACTTTAAGAGTGACTTTCATATCAGAACAAATTTGAAATTATTTTAACATGGAAGAAAATAAATTTACTTGGTTAGTATTTTTTTGTATTTATATTTTGTATTATTTCAGCTCTGATTTTAAATGAGTTCTCTTCACCTTGCTTTGCTTTCTATTTGTTTCTTCAATGAAATCCAATATCAGTGTTAGTCACATTACTAAAGTCTTTTGGAAAACTAACCTGAAGATTTTACTCCTATCTCAATCTGCATAGGTCTGATGGAATGTGATAACCAGCCCCTTTGCTATTTAACTGGTCAATAAACTGCAATCTTGTCTAAGGTTATGGACAATTTGAATGATTTTGAAAGAACAAAGGCTGATTTCAACATTGTATCTATGCATTACAGCTACTCTGTGCGTGTTTGGTCTCAGCAGTTTATCATGCTTTAATCAGGAAGGATTAATCAGGCAATAAACAGATGTTACTGTTTCTGTAACATGCACCCCTGTATTCCCAAAGAGGGCTATGGTCTTCTCTAACTCCATGATTTGGGTATCACAATGTCAGAAGCACAGCAAGCCCTGGTGAGTGCTCACAAGGAGGAAGTAAAATTCCCCACACAATTTAGACTTCAGAGTGTGTTTTCATCTCTGCTTCTGACTGCTGGTGAGAAACCTGATTCTGGGATATGTCTTAGAAAAGCAATGTCAAAACTCAGCAAGAAGATTCAAGTCATTACAGTCAAAGTTAATGAGACATTTCTAGCTCAGTCTTCTGGAACAGCCCAGTAGAAGGGTACCTGTGGTAATATCAGCTTCAGACATGAAAAAATGTCATGCCCTGAGAAAATCACAATTGTTTTAAAAGTACTTTTCTTCCCAAGTTCTGTATTCTCTATTTGCTTTCTGTTTTCAGAGCCTGGAAGGTATTGCACTCTCCCTCCTTTCAAGAATTTCTTCCCAACTGTAAAAGCTAACATTGTCTTTTTGTGAGATTGGAAGCAGGGGGTACTTGCTGAAAACTGAAATTACCCTGATGCTAGGCAGCCATGCCTACACATAACACCTCCTGAGGGCAGGACATGCCTTGTGCTGGTTTGCCCCATGAGTCTAGTATCTTCAGCTATCTCCTGGATGACAAATATCTCCTGCCAAAGCTCAGTGCTGTCACCAGCAATGTCCTTCATCACCCCTGTGTCCTTCCTTCTGCCTTGCCAGCCAGAGTGCCTGGAGGTCCAGCCCCATGCTCAGCCCTCCAGCTGCTGCAGCTTCTCCATCATTCATTCTTCCACCTGGCCAGCAGTCTCAGGCCCTGCTTCTCAACCTTCAGGCCTCCCAGTTTCTGCATCTCCTTCCATTTTGCTGAAGTCCTGCTTGTATCTGCCATGTAGGTGCTGAACCTTTCTTGCTGAACCTATGCCTTTCTTGGAAAGACCTAGGCCACATTCCCTTTCCCAGATTTCCTTTTCAGAGAGTAATGGCTGCTTGGAAGGGAACTGCAGACTTGCTACCACAGCTCGATATGCCTCGTTTTCACACTATCCATCACAACCCAGGACAGGAGATACGTGACCCGAACCTTTTACCACCCAGCTGCATTTGTACCCTATCTCGATCCAGAATTAGTAATGATCTATGTGCATTATTACTCTTCTTTAAGTTTCTACAAAATGTAGCTATCAATTACATGCATATTAATACATAACAGTTTCAATTTGAAAGAGAGGTTGTGCATTGAGGTTTATACTTCATTCTGCTATCTGTAGCAGGCATTTCCCTACTAATGGAGGAGCAGCTGGTCTACAGTTATGCTAAGCAGAGGGACTGCCTTAGTTTATTTTACTAGTCTGTCTTCTGACTACCCAAACAGCATCAAGGCAGGAAAGGGCCCTTTGGAGAAAGGTGTTAAAATGTGTTAAAATTCTTCATTGAGTTTCCTTACAAACATGCCTTGGGCAGGGTAAGGGAAAGTCTGAACTAAACAGATCCACTGGGCTTAGAGGAATAAGAGGAGAGACATGCCGCCAAGTTGAGGTCCTCCCATGAAGGTCATGTGCCCAACAAGGGTCTTGCTCCAACAATTGATTCCGCCTAAAATATCTGTGGAAACATCCTCACAATGGCAGGAGGGAGACAGAGGCTAACCTATGACTACCTGTAAATCAACTTTCCATTCATTCCTGTGCATCTCTCTGGAAAAACAGCAATGCTATCATTGATCTCTGGACTGCCAAAATAAAGTCACTCTTACCTTCATTTTTGTCTAGTGATCAGAGTGATTTGGGGACAACTGGAAAACTACAGATGTTCCATTTCCCAGTCAAATAATGAGCTATAAAGTAATTTTAGTGAAATATCTGGTATATCCCAGCATGTCCATGAAGACTTGGGGAGAAGCAGAGTGTACTTTGAAGCAGCAGATAGCACTTCGAACACTGGTCAGTCAGGCCACCAGTTGAAGGGGACATCCTCTAGGGACCAGCGTTAGTCAACATTTCCTGAGTGTCCTGCACAGAGATGGGTAGGGTCAGGCCTCCTGTGAGTTGGCAGCTAGAACGAGAAGAGAGTAAGATTTTCCATTGCTTGAGGGACACCACTTCAAAGTAAAGGCTACATAATCAATACTCCCATCTAGTGGTGAAACTATACCCTATGGCTTAGACATGTCAGTCATCAACCAGTTTCCCAGGTGCTATAAAAGCTGGATGGACCACATCCCAGGGCAGTGCCACCTCTGGGACTTCTGCAGGGCTTTGCACCTTGACATAGAAATCCACATACATTCAGAAGTTGAGGAGACACCAACTAATAATCTCAGTCACCTCAGTCAAAACTACCGTGTTAATAAATAAAAAGATAACATAGAATCATAGAATGCTTAAGGTTGGAAGGGACCTCTAGAGGTCATCTAGTCCAACCCCGCTGCACACGCAGGGTCACCTAGAGCACAGCTGGAGTATTATTATTATTATTATTTAGGGGAGGAGATGTGGAATAGCATTCTCAACATTTCTTGAGTAAATTTCACTAAGACATAAGTGCCTGCATTATTTTGGCTTTGATTCCTAAAGCATGTAGGATTCCTTTCAGAATGCTATCTAGGGTTAATAACTAGCAACACGTTATCATTTGTGGTGTTGTTATGTTGATTACCATCCAATTAATATGCTGATATTCTAAAATGCTGCTAAACTTGTGATTATTAGCCAGAACAAAAATGTTTTTTTTTTAAAAAAAAGTTTATGTTTGAAAGCTTACAGTAAGAGGTGAACAATTGTTGTGCTCAATTTGTGACATTATGAGAAGTCACCCTATGACACCATTGTAAACCATTTCGCAAGGTCTGCTCAGTTCTTCCTAATAAGCTTATTTTCAATTGTTATGCTTGGAAGATGAGCAGATCAGAAGGGAAATAGTTCTGTTCTTCTCACCGAATCTTTTTTTTTAAAGGTACAGCAGCTGCATAAAGTATATACCCAGAAGCAAAATTCATTAATGATGCTGAAACACTGGTTCCTCACAAGAATGAGTTGTACAATTGGGAAAGAACTTTAAAATATCATCTCCTGTTAGACAGTAATTGCCACTGCTCTGTTTTGACTTCACTGCCATCCTTTTTATAATACCTATGTGTGATCATGCAAAATAGGAAAATAATTATAATGTCTGTCTCTTACACACCCTTTCCATCAATATATTTCAGAGCACTTTACGCTATCAGAATCCCCATTTCACAGAGCCATAATTCCCAAATTGCAGTCCAGTTGTGACAGTGCTAAACATGAGCCCAAGGACAGGCCATTCCTTTAATTCCTTTTGATGATGGAGTGCTCTGGATTAGACATCTGCAGTAGCTGGAGAAGAAGACACAGCTGTTCTGCAAGTGGCAGGACTTTGACCCATGCATTTGACAGAGCTTGGTTCAAGCTTTTCAGAAGTGCACAAACAGGAGCTACAGATTTATTTGTTAACCTGAGGAGGAGAGAGAGAGGGGGGTACATGGATAGTACTTGGCTAGGCATCAGCAGAATTTCTTAACTATTTTCTCCAAAAGCTAATCCAGTATTGGCAAACTACAAATCCGGATCATGACTTTGTACATGATCCAGAGTGAATCCATACAATAGCTGATGACAGATTTGTTAATGGATGATTCTGTGTTTATTGGTGGAAATGAAATAATCCAATACTAGACAGTCAACCTTGAGAGAAATTCAACAATAGCTGTTTCAGGTTGAGTGAAAGTAAGCAAAAGCACTGCTGAAACTATTGGGATGCCACAAGTGCCACTAAAATCTGTTTCTAATGAGAACACAATGTGCAGTGCATGCACCTTGTATGAATGCTATGCACCCATATGTGAAGGTGACCCTGCGTGTGCAGGGGGGTTGGACTAGATGATCTCTAGAGGTCCCTTCCAACCCTAAGCATTCTATGATTCTAAGGGAACATCTGTGGCAAGTACGAGAGAACACACAAGCCAGTTTGGATGGCTGTCACAAGAATGCATGCTACCAGAATGAAAGAAAAATCACTTTGCAAAATGACAGCAATGCAGAATAATGCTTGCATGGAAAAGAAACCAGAGCTGTTGTCTTAGCGAGGAAGAAAGTTAGAGAAAATAAAGACTGGATCAGAAATAGTATCACCTCTCTGGTTCCAAAAAAGTACAGGTTGTGACATATAGAGCTTGTCTCTACAATGACTGCAAATACCAACCTAGATTCAGGTGCATCAGCCAAAACATTGCTTGCAAAAGTGCACTGGCAGTCACGTCTCTCCAAACCTTGCACAGATGTCAACTAGAGATTTTTGATAATGGATAGGATGGCTGATCATCCTATAAAGTGTGTCCATAAGCATATTGCATGCACAAACACATGTGGACTCAATTTGCAGGTTGTATAAAACCACCACTGCTATATTAAGGACCTGAGAATTTTTGTTGTCGAGACATAACTTGATGTGAATCTGTATCATGCTCCAGACAACAAAGGAAAGGAACAAGAGCATCATCAGAGCATCATATTTTAATCTCTTTATTTCAGTTTAGGCTAACCTTAAGAAACTGAGAGCAAGATGTGCTACTGTTGCTGCATGTTCTCCTTAAAAGGATATTGGGGATGGCAATTTATCCTGCCAAATTTACCTTGCCTTTCAGAAGTGTTGGTAGCACTGAAATCACTTGTAGCCTGAGTTTCAATGGGATGCTGGCAGGAATCCACCTTCATCAAAATAAAGTAACTAATATAAATTCAGGTGGATGCATCAAAGCAATGACTTGTGGCTCTGTTACTTCAGGTAGAGCAGTGAGTGGTTTACATATTCAGCTCCCCCCATCTCTACAGAAATAACCTACACACAGACTGAAAAAAAGCGAGAAATGTATGCAATTGTGTTCAGCTCTGAGGGTTTCCATCAATATGTGTGTGGGAGAGAAGTGATTGTGGAATCTCATCATATGTTACCCATCCTGTCTGTGTTGTAAAACCACCTGAGAAACCTAATATAAAAATAGCTTTGTACCTCTTTGGATCCAATTTTAATAATGTGGCTTGACATTAAGCACCAGGACTCTCCAATACATAGATTAAGCAGATTTTAATTCTTTATTAATTTAACACATCTTCTTATTATTTTACACTTGGTAGGGAAGGGGAAGATGTAAGAAACCAAAAGGAGATGCTGCAATAAATACATCTTGATTAATTTCATCACAAGATTGAAATTACTAGTGACAAAGAATCATCAATAAATAAAGTGACCTTGAAACCTCCAATTACGTGAGTCATTTAAAAGAGAGAAGACATGACGAAAAAGGCAGAGCACTTGACTGTTTATTTTCACCTCCTCTGCATTCCTCTGTCAAAAGATGAAGAACAGAAAAGCACAAGCATCTGTGCTAAAGAAATATCTATGAGCATTAATTAATTATAATACTACTCCTCCATGTGCTGGATATGGTGTCACTCTCTCATGAACCCTTTACTCCTTCCACTATTATCAACTCCATTATTCGAGATGCTTCTCAGCAGGTGTACATGACGCACTCTTTCAAAAGCTTCTTTGTGATGAAAAATTCGCAATGGCTTAATGCATATTCCCTTATGCCACAGATCATTAAAGCCCAGTCACATAGCCAGTTCAAAAGCCCAACAATATTCAAGCTGACAACAAGACCCAGCTACACTGATAAAAAGCCTGGCTTATCTGTTAAGGCCAAACAAACCACTTGAGAGTACGGCCCAGCCTAAGTGGGCTGAGGTCTACCCTTTCACCATCCCAAAGTCTTCATGAAGGGAGTGTGAAGCAGGGGTTAATCTTGCACCCAGCGTGAGAGACTGGAGAGGCCTGCAGAGCTGGGGCAGGGGCCTTTGAAGAAAAGCAGAGCAGGGCAGCTTAGAGCCTCCTTTGCAGCCACTGTGGCTTGGGGGATAGCTTGGCAGAAGCTGGTGGGCTCTGACGCAGAGCACCACTTGCTTGCAGCAACTCACTGAATAACTGCAATCCCCAGGGTCATTGGAAGAACACTGCACTGTGCTGAGGGATACACTACTGTATCCTGCATGCCAGAAAAACCTCCCTCTGCTCTCAGGGATTCTCTGTATTCAAGTGAAACCTTTAGCTTTTAAGGAAATTTTCCAGGACCTTGGTGCTGCATGGGCAAAAGAACAGAGACTTAAAGTGAAGACACAGCAGACACACTATATATATAAGATATATGTATTATATATATATAGCAGAAATGACTAAATGTGTATCAGTCTGCAACTACTGGTATTTCACTTCAGTACTTGTTACATAGATCCATGTGTTTTATTTGCAAAAATAAAAATACTCCCCATATGTAGTGTTAAAAGAAAAAAAAAAGCCTCCAATACTTTTTGGCACACTGAATAAGCATTGCATGTTCAGACACCGTGTTTTAGAGCCCACTTCCATAAAGGCAAGTAACTGTGCACTGTAGTAAAAGATGGAACTCCCATCATTTGTTTCACTCTCATTCCTCATTGAAATCTTACCTTTCCCAACACATAACCACTGCTAGAAACTGATCTGTTGCCACGGTACAAAATGATGAGAAAACTGTAAATGAGAAATCTGGCTGCAGACACTCAGAAAATTCCCTGCCAAAAGTTACTCTATTTACACACATACACAGTGCAGTGTATATGCATTACAGATGTGGAGTGTAATTAATGGGCAATATTACCTGTCTCCTGTTTTCAAAGTTGTTGTTTCAAGATGATGTCACATACGGAAAATAGTCCCTGGCTAAATTATACTCCCATGGCTGCAGGGAGGGAAGAAATTTAGGACTATTCACAACATAAGCCCAGGTCCCTTGCTTCATTTTTACCTTAAGAATGACATACAAGTACATTAACTTGTGCTCAGACCCTTGTCTTATTTACAATTCTTTTATACTCTATTTTCATATATTTAGGGGAAGTCAGACCAAAAACATGTTGTTATAGCTATGTACAATCTGTTCTTCCTCCTTTCTGAATGTTTACTTTACAAGGCTGTTTGTCAGAGAGGCAGAGGACAAACAGAACCCCATTTTATATTGGTAAAACTAAATTCAGACTGGATATAGTGCAGAAATGGTGTAGCCGTTCTTTCAGTGAGGTGTTTGATCCTGCCTCAGAGGTTCATCCTGCCTCTATAGAAAAGAATAACAAATTCCCATTGGTTCCAGGGTTAGAGCAGAGTTTGGTTTCAAAACATCAGCTGAATAGCTCTCTGGTGAGCAATGGTGTCAGATGCTCACACCCTTCATTAGGATTGTATGCTGCAAGAGAAATTTTAAAAAAATTTGCAGCTTGTTTCACTAACTACACCATGATGATCCTACTTCTAAGGCATGATATACCTCTATGCAAATTCATTTATGAAGTGTAGATGCTCCATTATAATGCAGATATGTTTACTACTATTCCCACACTGTTTGGCACTCACTAGGCTTTTTTTTTTTTTTTGGCATTTGGATCCCACCACATAGGATTTATGTGCTTTGAAACTAGTTACATCTCAGTGCGCTCCTGCACTGCCTCAGGCCCCAGGTATGCTGGCACAATTCCTTGGTCTTACGCCTCTTCATAGGAGTAGGATCCCATTGATAGCAGGATCTCACATATTCCCAGAACTTAGAGACACCCTTTTTCTGACCACCTGCTGTGGTTTTACTTTGGGTTTACTCTCACTTTTTCTGGGAATAAATGATAGCTGAAGCAAGAAGACGTTGTTAGAGTTGAGGAAAACGGTCCTTAGCAACTACAGGAAATGTACAGATCTAGATGGACCAGGTCTGCAAACTCTTATCTATATTTACCAGATTGTTTCCTCACCACTTTGTCCTTAGGTCAAAGTCCAATTCTCTCTTGTTGCCCTTCTGTGTATGGCTCCCCTTGCCTTGGCTCCTCCCTTCCTTTTTCTCCCATTGCTTTCCCTTTCTCTCCCTTCCTTTCCCTTTCCTCCCTTACCCCGCTAGTCTGTATTTCTACTCGCACAAGTTTTATTTCTGTTTCTCCAAATGGCTGGTGATAGATCCCCGTCTAAGCAACAGTTCCTTCTGACATGGCCTGTTCAGACTTTAGTAACAGACCTAAGGAATCGTCCTGTTGTTTAAGGTATAGTGGCCAGTTATTAGTCCAAGAGGATTTCCATTTAATAGAGAAACACAGATGTCCAGCCATTTCCCTTAACTGGATGCATGTCACTCTTCCTTTAGTTTTCCCCCAGCAGGCAGATGGGCCAAATGTTCCAGAGCTTGCAATTTGATATTGATATGCATCACTGTCCCTGATGCGAAACAGAATAAACTTCATATGGAGGCCCCAAGCTGACACCATTGTTTGCTGCAAAATTCCCAGATGTTATGATTCATATGTTTTCATGCTGCTCATATGGATAGAAAAATATATTATATTTTCCCTGCAGTCAAATGAACTCAAGGGTTTCCAATTATGGTCACACTTGCAGTCTTATTAGCACAAAATTTAATTTGCATTAATCAGACTGAGGTGGGTAGAGCGCGAAATTAACCTGACTTTATTTTGCATTGTACAGTAAACTGACTTAGTAGCATCACTATAGAAATCTGAGTTGTGAATCTGAGTTGTAGATGAGAGGAAAAATGGAGAATAAACAGGGAAATACGTAATTACTACTGTACTAAAAGGAACAAAATCTTCAGTTCAGTTGTTGGGAGAAATGTTTCATTTCCTTGATAAATCAAAGGCCCATTGCTCTCAGTTGCACTGGTATTTTGTCTCTGGAGCTGAGAATGGAGGTTGGACCCAGAGATTTTTCTTTAGCATCCCCTCCGTTCTGAGAGCTATATATGTTAGTCAAGCTTGCCAAGAACTTTCCAAACTGCTATTTTGCCAGAAAATTTCAATTTAATGAAAATAGAAAGACATTAGTTTCAATGAAATTTCCATTCCCATTTCAAGAATCCTGTCCAAAACTGGAGGGCAAGAGGAGCCCTCAAT
>NW_010586241.1:163836-176791 GCF_000705375.1 Tinamus guttatus | reverse complement strand
TGGGTGCGGGCCGAGCAGCGGCTCGGGCTGCCGGCTCCCAGGCGGGGAGCGCGCGCCGAGAGAGACGCTGAAGGCAGCGGCGCTTTCCAGGAATTTAGACGAGACTTGTGTTTTTCTTTCTTTCCTCCCCTCCTCGTGGTTGCCTTCCGAGGCTTTTTGTTCTCTTAGCTCCGGTATTTGCTCTTGCCCGTGACGCTCGTAGCGAGTTAGGAGCCGCATGAGCGCAGGGCAGTCGGTGCTCGCGGAGGAAGGAGGGCTCCGCAGAGGCTCCTCAGCCGGCTCTGCGGATGGGCAGCGTTGTCTTCCCCAGCTCTGGATAGCCGTTTCTCGCGTATTCCCCATCGTGTTGTTGCGTTTCAGTTGGTATGAGGGGGAAAAAATCCCGTTATGTTACTCATTCGAGCCGTTTAGATGTGAACTGTCGGAGTAAGATTTAGTCATTTCCTTTTTTTTTTTTTCTTCTGGAAAGAAGCGTTTAGTAGTAGACTGGACACAATACCAAACCTCAAGGTTAAAGTTTCATTATTTATTTATTTTCTCCCATCAATCTGGTCTCCCAGTCTTCCCTTTTCAGTTTCGGCAGACTTTCTGAACTTTAACCCTTTGCCATGAAAATTTCCAGGCTTGCTGTCTTCTGCATCCAGGTCATTTGAGTGTATGTAATATGGAAATTTTGGAAATTTTGTGCAAAAGTAATTCAGCTTGTTTTGATAATGTGCAACTTTTGGGTGGGGATGCAGTAAGAGTGAGTTTTTTTTTTTCTATGTAAAGATAAAGCTCTTGAAGGTGTTTATTTATTTATTTATTTTCCTTCTGATTAAAATATTATTTGAGCAGAAATCTGAAATCTCATGATCTCGTGCTGATTATATAGATTCTGGCTTTGTGTGTATATCTCGCCAAGGCCAAAAGATGCACTATTAGCAAAAGATGGGCACTCTGCTCCTGAATGAGAAGTATGCTCGGAGAGGCTGCAGGTGGGGTCCTGGCTGCTTATTCCCATGCAAGGATTTGGGGCATGGATTCTGAAAGGGAGGATTGCTGGGTGCTTGGAAATACTTGTAGGAAGAGATGCTCCGCGGTGGCATTTAGGACCTCCCCAGTTCCTAATGTGATAGTAAGCAAACCCTTTTTCTTCTGCTGCTCTTCTGGGCAGAGAACAGGATTTCCCAGCATTGTCCAGGCAGCACATTCATATTTGGAGGATGTATATAAAATGTTAGAGGGTTGTTGTGAAGTTGCAGACTTCTGCATCTCTATTTTGCCGTGTGACTTCTCCTGAGGAAAGGAAAGGAGCAGCTCAACAACTAGGTAAAGTATTACAAAAACTTGCTAAAATGAGCTAAAGGATGCTTGGTTTGCATATGTAAGTATCCCAGTAAGAAAATATTAAAGATAAAGCTGCATGTTACTTGAAATATAGAGCTCTGCATAAACAAAACCTGTGCCATGCTGATTTAGAATTATTTTCTATTTTGCTTTCTTAATTTATTCCTATGGAGTTTGATATTTTTTCATTTCAGATTAGTAAAACTAAACAAGATAAAACCGTAGCATGATCTTGAGAGCATCTTGAATTGGTGCTGTGGTTACTGCATGTACTAGTGCAGCGTGCTGGATTGTACTTCAGTTCCTGTAGAATTTCTTGCCTGATCAGAAATTGCATGTAAATTTCTCTGCTGTAATTTTTGACTGTATTGGGCACTTCTCTGTGTGTGTTAAGCAATTGGTTGCTGGTCTACAGAAGTGTTTGTTGGTTCATTTTCACTGTGTTTAGCTACTAACGGTTTTAAAAGAAGCCAAAATGTATTAAATACCCCTCCAATATTAATTGTCTTAGTAATTTGCTGTAAATGCTGTTAAAATGGTGGGGAATGGATATATAAATGCTATGTAGGCAGTGTGCAGGCAAATCCAGGAGAAGGGTGAGCAAGAGATATATTGAGATCTGTGAAGATCTGCTGAGATGCTGCAAAAAAATAGTGAGCAATTCTATGACACAGTGAATTTGGAACAAAGGCAGAGGGACTCGATTTAAAGACTGCAAAGTCTGGCTTGGCTGCTACTTTCATAGTGCAGAAATCATTTTTGTTGAATAAGTCTGATGGGTTCCTCTGAGTAAAGATTTTAGCCCTCCAAGAGCTCTTCCTGACACTGAACTCTATCCCTTTCCTGTGTTTGAAGTGTATTTGAAAGACTGGCTGGTAACATTCATGCTGGTGAATGAAAAAGGAACTTACAACATGAGATACTATTCTTCAAATTATTTCCCCTGTTGTTAGTTATTGCAAAGTACTAGGGTGCCACAACTTGAATATAATCAGTGGAGTAAATGGTTTATTAAGCACCATGTGACCTTTTGTCTTGTTTAATTATAGAAGCTTAGTGCAGTGATCTGTGTACAGTATTCAGCAAAAATAATTGCTTTCAGACTTTTATCTGATCACAGTTATTTTTGGAGTGGCTGTGTACATGGCTTTTACTCCAACTTTGTACCTTTTAGGCTCTGGTTAGCGGCAGTCGTGCCGCTACATTTCACATTTTGCATAGCTCCAAATTGTTGCTTTGATATTTTATTAGTAGTAATTCAAAGCAACCTTTTCATGTGCCATTATATGTCTTGGTCTTCCTTAACGTTCCTTAACTGACATTTAGGTATCAACAAAACCACAGCACAAATGGGAAAGTTGCAACTATTTTTATTCTGAAAGTTTTAGGAGTTTTTAAACAGCTACTGATGTAAAGAGAGCATTTCTTCCAGTGTTGTACTGTGTCTTCAAAATAATTTTAGGAATGTAAAAGAAGCAATGTAGGGTGAAGTCTGTGCCATAAAAAGCTTGTAATAAAAGGTTCAGATCCAGCAAACCCTGCTTCATGTGCTTAATTACATATATAAATTCCATAATGGATGCCACCCACCTCTAGCAGAATTCATGCTGTTGCATTTAGGATATAAGAAGATCATATGAAACACCGAATACAATCACCACATGAAACCTGAGAATAATATGAAAAAAAAATGTTTATTATGAGTCTTTGGAGCATTTTGTATTTTGGATCCAGTCTTGAAAATGTGCAACATTAGCAAACTGATTTTCTTGATCAGTAACATTTTTGAGAAAACAATTTTGAAAAGATTTATTTTTATTTGGTCTGAACAATTAAACAGATTTTAAATAGCATGTAAATAGCTGGCCTCGAAGGTGAAGTGTGCCAAAATTATTGTTTGTTGTATTCATTTTTTTCAAGATTGAGTATTTCCAGACAGATTAATGCTTTAAGAGTTAGATGTCAGGGAGCTGCTGTTGGTGTTCTTGATGGGGGTCCTTGACCTTGGACCTTGCTCCTAACAGATGTGCTGACAGAGCCTGTTTGTTTACTGGCCTTCAAAGCCCCCATTCGACACTAGTCCCTTTGGAGAGGCCAGAGCTTCCACACCGCTGAGGACTGCTGAAAATTCCGTGTTTGCTGAGTGCAGGCAGCAGATCTGGCCTCTGGGATGTGCCGGCCTTTCTCACTGTTACCTCTTGTTGAGGATGCGACCTTACAGCTGTCCCTGTGTGGTGTTACACTGTGCTCTGGGCAAGGTTGCACCTCATAAATCGAAATACAAGCAAAAAGTAAATGTTACTCATTGCGTAGCTCTGCAATTGTCATCACGGTAGGATTTGCTGCAGGTTTTGTACACTCTATTTTTTTATGTATATTAAACTGTATCAATACTCTACTAGATTAAAGTAGTTCGTAGCTAAGATCAATACTCTACTAGATTAAAGTAGTTTATAGCTAAGTGTGAGGTGATGTGCAGGTTCTTTCTGAAGGTCGAGCACAGTGCCAGTTGACTGTTAACCATGGAAGGGAGTCTCAGTGTATCTCTCCTTGTGAAAGATGTTTGACTCTCAAAAGGTAGAGAACTAGCTGCAAACTGGTGATTTGTTCTGTAACTTTGTGAATCCCTTCTGTTATTGATGGAGCCAAAGGTGCAGAGGATGTAAAATTTGATGAGGGATCGTTATCGGTTCTTCAGTCTAAAGTAGCTCAGCTAGACTAAGTTGTGTATTTAGGCTTGGTACTGAAGTTGCCCTTCGGTTCATCACTGAAAGAAGTGCTTTTGGCTTGGTCACTCCATACCCCTTCCTCAGTGAAGGGTCTGATCATGGATGGAATACTAAGCATATAGTCTTTTCTGCCCATGCTGTTGTCTTTGAAGGGATCAAAGTCTTCACCTTTTGTGTATAAAAATATAATGATGTTCTCTCAGTAATGGTTCAAAATGCCCTCATGCTTTAGATAATTGCATAACCACAGAGTGCAGAGCTTGATGTTCTTTGTTAAACAAGCATCCACAAGACTTTATTAAAAAGAAAGTTCTTACATAAGGAAATGTTAGTTCAAAATATTGCTGCAACACAATGAATTACAATTCTCAAAAATATTGTAAATCTTTATAACTCATAGTGCAGAGCTGGCATTGCTTGGCTTTGGGCTGGTGACAGAGTACTGGGTGTCTCACCCTTACACAACCTTTGTAAATCCAGGTCAGTAAGAAATGAAAGCTGTTACCATCTGATGGCTGCCTAGTCACCTGTGAAATGTGGTTTCCAATACACAGGTTTCCAGACCATAGGAGCCGCCACTGCAATTAGATAAACTGAACTGTTGAAAGAATTGTAGAAAGATTTGCTAGAGCAGCAAACATTTATCTTAGTCTAAAAGTGACCCTGCCAGGCAAATATTTCCAAATACTTATGGGATAGAGTGGGGTGACTGCTAATCGTAATGCATCTGTTCAGAGAAAGTACATTTCACTGTTAGTCCTGTTGACCTGTCTATTCTATAACTGCTTCGTCTGTAAAAATAGAAAGAAGAAAGATGCACAGCAGCTTCACTGAGGGCCCATCTCCATCTGGTGTTGTCCACAAAATGTGCAAAGGCTTTGTTTGGTTTAGGCTTTTATCCTATGGAAATATTATAGAGAGCACTGTTTATCTCCCAGTAAAACTAATCGTGGCCAGGTGTGATAATAATGACAAATTGACTGAGAAGTTGGTTATTAATTTTAGCAAGTGTCGTCTTTGAATGCAAGCTTACATATGTGAGTTATGACCTTGGGCCTACAATAAAATAATATATATATATATATATATATTCTTTTTTAAAAAGTTTATAACTGTTATTGACTGGTTATTTCTTTTCATGACTTGAAACATCTATGCTTTATGGAAAGTGTAATTGGGGAAAACAAACAAGTGTTCTTTCTACCCCCAGAATACCTTAAATCCCAATCAAATGTTCAAAATGCTTTTTTAAGAAGGTAAGAATTATTTAGCCTGCGATGTCACACAGTCTGGAAGGCCTCTAGTGTCTTCAGTGAGCTAAGGCCTTGATTTCAAGTTCCCTAAAATTAGTTAGAGATCTCCCATTGACTTCAAGTGGGCTTTGGAGTTGTACCTGTGTGATTCTTCATTTGTATTCCAACTGCAAGCTCTTTTCAACAAGAGACAATAAACTTGGGTGGTAGGAAATGAATCTCTTAGAAAACATATGTGAGTCAGGTCACATTTTGATGTTTTGAAGAAGCTGATTTTAAAAGAAAGCCTGCTTGATCTAAATATATCGTAAGTCATTACAGAAGAAGTGTTAGGAATATTCCAGCACAGGAATATTTGGAAGTAAACAGTGTACGCTGTGTCTTTTTTTTTTTTTTTTCCCTCTAAATAGTGGTACTAGCTTGAAAGTTGCATGATAGCTGCAAAGAGAAAAAATACTGTATCTTAGGAATACAGATGTGGTTTATAGCAAAATTAAGTGACATATTTTAGACATTTAACTTACATAGAACATGGTTTTGCATCCACGTACTGTATTATAACTACTTCGACCCCATGCACAGACTTTTTATTATCAGTGCTGAGGAGCAGAGAATAGCAAGAGTGGTTTTGCATTGATGAATTTACATGACTATAGTTGTGTGCTGTTAACATTTTCATTATTATATTCCACTTTTTTTTTTTTTTCAGAAACTTATAATTCACCCGTAAAACACATGTTCCCATTTAAGCCATAGTTAAAATATCTACTTAGTGGAAGGGAAAGTTTTACTAAATATAAAAATAATTACTTTGACAAAATGGAGAATAATATGGCTTTAACAAAGATCTCTCTCCCTCCTTCCTTCCCTCCCTCTCTCTCTCCATAAGTCTCAGTAGCCTTGGAATTAAAAGTGCGGTTTAGAAAACTGGAAGTCCCTTAAAAATTGTTTCTTTCGTTATCTTGACAAATCTTGAAAAGTAGTTTCTGTGCCTGCACAATGATTATGTTTCAGAAACAGTTCTTAGGGATTTTATTATGTGCTGAAACATATGTTTATATATAAAAAAAAAGACTATAACCTGCTGGAAAAAAGTGTCTTATAATAATAAACCTGTCGATGGGCCATATGCTACCCTCAGTATGTTTGAAAAAATAAATTCTTATAAGAGTGCTAAGTAAGTTTACAGCCCAAGTGTTAAGTTAGGGTCAGACTGTGACTGGCCTTCTGTGGATTGGTAGGGGGAGGGAAGTGCCCAAACATCCTCCTCATGCTCTTTTCACTAGTTCACTCAACAGCCTGTGGTGTGGGCCAGGTACCGAGGCATATGATGCCTTCTCACAGTGGCAGAGGGCTGTACTCAGCCCTGGGTTGGAGAGTTTTCTCTGTCTCTCTCTCTTTTTTTTTTTTTTTTTTTTAAATATATACAGTAATGGTAAAACCAGGCTGAGCTTTGCATGGTCTCCTGAGAAAAGCAACCCTTGTAGACAAATTATCTGCATTTTAAAAGGTGACCGAACAGATAAATGAAGTTGATACAATAAGAGTGCCGGTAAATACACAGTTGGCTAAGAAACGTGCAAAGAAAACCTCATCTCTTCCCATATGCTGTGTAGATTATTTATATTTCATTGATTTTTTTTTTCTGTGTGTGTGTGTACTCATATCATAAATTTATCTTTTTAAATTCAGGGGACAAGATGATTGTAAAGTCTTTTGTTTTTTAAGAATAAAAGTGAGATGCAGTAGGTTGAGGAGTGTGTTATTCTTAAAAGGCACTTCTGGGCAGGATCAATGTTTGGTAAATGTAGACACTTTGAAGCCTATTCTACTTTTGATGCACTCACATAACTCCTGTGAATGGGAGTCATGCATGTGCGCATTTCAAAAAGAATAGGTCTCTTTGTAACCAAGGCACTTTCCTTGTAGAAAAGTACTTCGCTGAGAAGTGTTTTTAATGCCCTCATGTCTTCCACCACTGATCAGCTGTGCAATGTATATTTTTGTGGCAACTCAGCAGGTAATAGTCATTTCCGAAGGAAATAACAAAGATTAAGGAGATGCCTGGTCTGTGTTTAGATTTCCAGAAGAGGCACTGGTGAGGCCTGCAAGCTTCTTGGGAATGCTCCTCTTCAGTTCAGGGAAAGGTAGCTTCCCTGTGGAGATGGAAAAGTCCAGCCAACTTCTTACACCCTGTTGGGCCTGAAGGAAGAGGCTTCAGTTCTGCCTCCTGAGCAGAGCTGATGAGGTGATTAAGTAGCCTGTAGTGGTCCAGACTGGATTGCCTGGGGTATGTGTAAGCCAATGTGTGGTGTTAAAAACTGCAGCGCTCAGAATTTGCACAAACCCACATTTAGTAACAAAATAGCCTGTAACTAGTCAAAGGCACCAGTAGTAGCCAAGCGAACTTGGAATGTCAAAGCCACCCATTTTTAAGCTATGATGAGCCAAAAAAAATTAGGAAGCAGTCCAAGAAATGAAGAACACCTCACTTTTTTGGAACTCTTATATCTCCAAGATGCCTTGGCCAATCTACCTCAAACTTTCCAGAGAAGCTTTCCTTGGCATAAGATCATGGCTGTGAAATTTCATGTGGCTGGGTTTTAGTTTGTTGAAGTTACGAAGGTTAGCGCTGGAGTTTGTTATAAAAAAGCTAATCTTTCCATTAGAAATATTTCTGCATAGTTGGCACTCATTCCACCTTAATTGTTTATTGCTGTTTCTTCTTCAGGCTGAGTATATTTTTGTTATTCATTTTAGATGATTTTTTTTTTGGGGGGGGGGGAAGAAAAGACAGTTTGCCCATGGCTCTGTACAGGTGTATGTGGTGAGGCAGAAGCATTAGCTCCATGTCTTTAAGAGGCCTGTCCCCATATCACTATCACTTCAAAGTTGAGTGTGTTTTTTTTTTTGTTTTGTTTTGTGTGTTTTTTTTTTTTAAGCATTCAATTTGAAAGCTCACTGTTTAATAGAGTTTCTCCCTATCTTCTTGGCAGAAGGGAGCCTCTCTGTTGGCCTACTAATATGCTGTCCTCCAGGCAAAAAGTGTTTCTGGTTGATTGCCTTCTTGTTCTGCAGGGTTTCCCAAGTATCACTTCCTCCTGCTGTGGAAAGCCACAAAGATGGCAATAGCCTAAGATTGGTGGCAGTTTTTGCTTTGTATGCTCTTGAGCTGTTCTTCATGGTGTCTAAGCATTCTCAGCCTGAAAGGTTTAGCTGCCAGAACTGCAAAATTTCAGAGAAAAACCATGAAGTCGAGAGAGAGGAGAGAAAATAAATTAATAAATAAAAAGGCTGCATATAGCTTGGTGGGTCTGGTAGTGGCTCTTATTTTCAGGTTTAGTGCACAGTGACTGAGAAGGACCTGGTCATGAACCAACCCCTCCGCTGCACCCCCCGAGTGCTGTTTTCTGGATGATGTGGAGACCAACACATGCCATTGCAGTTACCTGCTGTTGTTAGATGAAGCCAAAAGAATGCTAATGAGAAAAGGTCTTTAAAGACACTGTGTTTAAAGACACTGAATTAATTTGACCAAGTCCCTTTACAGACAGAGGGGGAAGGGCTGGAACAGATGTCAAGCTGGAATGAGCCTTCACCCTGAGGCAGGAGTTGAATACTTTTGAAGCTGATGCTTGATTGTATTTTTCTTTCCCCTGTTAGTCTAGAAGTGTCAATAGAAACTGAGCAGAAGTCAGGAGGTGCTGCTTCTGGAGGAGACAAGGTGCTGTTGATCACGATTTGGTAGCACTTGGTCTCTGCTGCAGGCAGGAGCTCCCAGTGCCTGCCGGACGAGTCCTACATTTAACGAATCCAGAAGGTCCTCCACTGCTGACCCTTGTCCCTTGGTATGCGCTTGGCTTGGTCATTGTGCTGTTTGCCATTCACACTGGTGCTAGCATTTGTACTGTAGAGAGGTTACTGTTTCTTTCCTAACGTGTCCCAGAACAAATATACAATTGTCTGTTAAGATACGGTAGATTATCATGGGTTAATCCCTGTAAAAGGATGTCTACATAAAATAGCTATGAGCAAGTTTTCTATTTGCTCAGGCTTTTTATTATTAGGAGCACTAAAAAGACCAACAGAGCCAGCTAAAAATCAATCTGCCACTATATAGACAGCCAATGAAAAGAATGCAGTGTGGGTGTAATGTGATCATAGCCACTTAAACCAGTGATCAGATATACTGCTACATTCTGCAAAAGCTGCAAGCAGCAGAGAAACCCTGCTGAAAACTCCTGGACCACGGAATTAAAACAATTAAACCTTGCCATTACTGGAATATACGTTGCTCTTGCAAGGTCGTCATGAGATAAATAGGGGCACAGCTTGAGCACATTGTATACATGGAACTTTGCTTTTGTAGTGTCTGACTGATGGGTTCTTAATTTTAAAAAATAATAACTAGCCGCAATTCACAGTGCCCTGAGGATCCTTCAGCTGGTTCATAGAATCACAGAATGCTTAAGGTTGGAAGGGACCTCTAGAGGTCATCTAGTCCAACCCCCCTGCACACACAGGGACACCTAGAGCACGTGGCACAGGGTGGCATCCAGGCGGGTTTGGAAGATCTCCAGAGAAGGAGACTCCACAACCTCTCTGGGCAGCCTGTTCCAGTGCTCTGTCACCCTCATTGTTAAGAAATTTTTCCTTAAGTTCATGTGGAACTTTCAATGCTTCAGTTTCTGGCCGTTTCTTCCAGTTCTGTTGGTTGATATCACCAAAAGCATAGGCATCAAGGAGAAAATGCTAAGCTAGATGTGTAGGTATAAGCATATTCTCCTGATACCTGAGTTCACTGAAGCATCACTGCACCGGACTTTAGTGCTTGGCGTGGAGACTCCTGAACGATTTCTTCAGTAAGCAGGGCCTCAAAAGCAGAGTTCACCTCAATGAATTTTTATCCTCTTGACATTTCTAGAAATAGTGTATCTGCATTCTTCTCAGGCTGCAAAACTGCAAAGCTTTGAGTTACTGCTAGTACTACTCCATCCAGTGTTTGCAGATCAAAGTTTCCAAGGAGGCCCATAAACTCATTACACAAGCTGAGAGAAGGGCTAGAAAACTGCGTAGCCTGTGATATTGCAATATTGCAGCATTGTTTACTGCTGCAGTAACCCCTGCTGTGTTGGGAAGGGCTCAGGCGTACCAGTACCATGTCTAATCAGTGAAGGAACCAATAGTCATCTATGGCCTTGACTGCTGAGCAATTTAGTGTGGCTAAGATAGACTTCTGATCCCGACTTAAAGCCAGGAAGAAGCTCAGGAAAGTGAGGTCTGCTGCCTGAAATTGTTTGCTCTCTGATAGATCTGCTTCTACCCTGTTTCTGAATTCATTGATTTCCTAAAGAACAGTTAAAAGGCATGATCTTTCAAGTAATTAAAATACCACTATTATATCTTTGATATTGTTTCCTTATCTGCCTACATTTATTTAACATCATTTAAGTAAATGAGGCAGGAACATTAAAGGCTGGGCAGTGATACAGCTGTACAAAGACAACACACCTGCTAGGTGGATGCCAAGGAGTTTCATATTTTAGAACTATATTTCCAGTGCTGAATGGACCCAGTAAGTATCTGTGATAGGGAATTAAGTCTTTCTTACCGTATTACTAGGTTAAAGTCAGCCTCTGTCTCAAAATCCTGTATATCTGTTTTATTTTTTCTTCCCTTAATTGTTTGGGATCATCTATAAAACAGAAGTGTGGCCAGTAATAGCTCAGGGAACTTGTTTACCAGTGTCCAAGTTTCTCCCAAAGTAATAATGTGATGCTACATCATGGATTTTGATTTAGGGTGTAAACTGATTTTTCTTTTCATTCAGATTTTGCTAAACTGAACAGAGTTAGATTTTTCTTTTCTGAAATACATTACTTTCCTAACCAAATCATCCCCTTTGCTTTCCATTCATCTGAGGTGAGTTTACAGAAGAAAATGTCAAGTGCCATGCATGAGAAATACTCCTGAGGATGTGAATGAGACTTGGATGCAGGTATGTTGCCCAAAACTTCCCTCAGAATAAAGACGGATTGGGTCAAGACTTGCAGCAACAGTAACTGATTCATAGATCTTTGAGATAGATCAGGTTAGCAGTGCTGCTGCTCATGAGGTTTTTGAAATCAAGAGGTAGTTATACTGAAGAGGTTGCTTCAAAGAAAGCACACGATTTCAGTCAGATGCAGGTTACCTGTCATGACCAAAATGCTGAAGAAATACTAGCTATGCAGGGAGTACATATAATACATACATTTTATGTGTGTGTGGTTATTCATATATATGCATATATAATATATGTTATTATATTACTATATATGTATGCATGTATATAATGTGTGTGTATATTTATATATAAAAATCAACTGCTTTATATCTACCAAAAAAGAGAGTGTTTTTTAGAAAGTAAGTACCTTGTATTAACAATCTGTATTTTCCCCAGTCCTTTGATGTCTAAGGGAAGTGAAATTGATTTTAAACTAAAGACACCAGTGCGCCTGTTTCTTACAACAGTGTGCTTGGCAGAAAAGTGATATATTAGAATCCACATAAGCTTGGTCTCTGTGACTCCTGGAAAGGAAATTGTATATGTTACCTGCTGACGAAAACGCTGGCTCCTCTACAGCATGCCCTTAGGCATGTTCTATTTAAGTGCCTTGAAAATACGCAATTATTCTTCATATGCTTGTCCATATTCTGTATCCTCATGGAGACAGTGACATTTACAGTATCTGCAGGCTGGAGTATTGCTTTTGCCATAGCTTTTAACTTTTTTAGTAAATGGAGCATTAAACAGCAATCTTGGCCTAACAATGGCGTGAAAGATTTAACAGACAAGTTGTTACCTGCATGTGATGATAAATTTACAAAATACTTTCAAAATATCAAGTTTTCCATTTGCTCGATCTTATCCATACGAATCCTTTTTCTTTAACTTCATTAGTATTATAAAACTGTAAGTCTGCTCATTCTCTCATCGAAATGATTCAGACCTGAGGGACACTTGTAATTTGGAAGTAATTAGTAAATAAGTCAGATAAATACTACCCATTGAGAATTATGAAAGCACATTGGACAAGATTCATAAAGGGCTGTATCAAATTCTAACAATTAAAGCTTAAAAAATTATCAGTAGTTAGTATGATAAGTCCATTTCATCATAAATTAGCTCACTGTTAATAATTTCTGCTGCTTTCTGAACAATCTGAACAGATCTTGTAATCTCAAAAAGTGGTTAGAATAGTAAGAAGGAGAAATTCTGTAAAAACTACAGCGTCTTTACACTAAATTGTGACTGTATCCAGCTACCTGGTTTGTGGCATGAACTTGGTCTGTGCTGGCAGCCACTATTTACATGCACATTCAGAAGTAGTCAGTGTAGTTGTGTATACGGACCTGGGCATCCTGTGAGAAAGGGGCACTTGCTCTCCCCTACTAACTCTCATAGTATTTTGGGGGTTCTTACGGAGGGAGGGTTATATATAACACTTTCTGTGATATTGTTTATACCTTGTTTAAGAAGAGAAGAATGATGCTCATTTTCTTATGCTCATTTTAAAGAATCAACTTGTGGGACTATTGTTTTAGTTCTCCAGATCAAACCCTTAAAGGAGGAATGCAAAATGTGAAATATAAAGCATGTTC
>NW_010586241.1:51641-143397 GCF_000705375.1 Tinamus guttatus | reverse complement strand
ACGGGCTGCCTTAAGGCTGCTTCACCTGCTGCTGCTGCCAACAGGGATGGAGGCACTTGTAGAGAAAGCCTCACCCTAATGCCCATGTCTTGGGGTGGCTTTTTGAACCTCTGATTTAATATGCGCTTAGGAGTGGGAAATGGTGTTGGCTCATCCCACTGCAGTGAATTGCTTATTGTGGGTCCTTGTGGGGAAAAACATACTGATTTGCTAACTTTTGTTTCTGTTTTGAAAACCTGAATGAAGCTAGTTCCTGCTACTTTGCTTGTAGTGTTCAATTGGATACCACTAAACAATTTCTTACTTTTTCTTCCCAGTGGTATAAGAAGCCAGACTACAATCTGTTCACTCCTTACGTACAGCATCGCAAGAAGAATCCGCACCAGCCGTTTTACATTCTCCATCCAAAGTTTATATGGCAGCTCTGGGATATCATTCAGGAGAACACAAAAGAGAAGATACAGCCCAACCCTCCTTCTTCAGGTTTCATCGGTAGGTGTATCAAATCATGGCCCTATAGGCACGTCAGATTAAAAAAAATGTAAAGGTGCATCTTGCATGAGGATAATTTCTTTATGCATGTACTGTTAATATTGCTTAATACAGAAACAGTGACTAGTTGAAATGTGCATTATGAAAAGGATAAAATAGTTGGGGCATTTAAAAATCTTCTTTCTTGCCCATTGCATTCAAACTATGCATACTGCATATTTAAATCATACATATATCTGTGAGAAAACTGTATTATTCCATATTAATTTGGGGGTTGCTTCTTAAAGTGAGATTTTTGGAAGTGGCTGTAAAAATTTCTGTGGAAAAATCTGCTCATGTGGAATGATTTCAGCAGCATCATTCACATTTTTCAAAAACAATTCCTGCAGTAATGAAGTTGTTGATAAAAATAGGATAACAGCTGCTGATCATAAAAAATGATTAAGAGGCTCTTTCTGCTGTCAATCTGTATTTCCACTATATATAAGAAACACTTCAAAGACTGTCCTTGAAGAAAAGAGATAATTTCATTGAAAGAATAAAGCAGAAAACTTCAAGCCCAAATCCTAAACCTTCCTGACAAAAATAGCCCCCTAGTAGAGAACACTATGAACATATAAATCATTACATAAGTAAAAACATACACAACGAAAGCTGTAGATATAAATATACTCTGTGCATACAGATAGAAATGTGACTCCTTCAACTCTACGAGTAGAAATTTGACTCCTTCAACTCTGCTAAGAATTGTATTTTTACCATTCTTTTTCAAAGAAAATGTTTAGGCATTGTGATAATGACTGCTAGTATTAGCTTTAAGATAACTAGGTGATAAGCAAGCTTATTGAGTCATATTCACCTCTTTGATAAATAGCTACTTCTTTGATAGATGCATTTTAAATATTTTGTTAGGGAGAGGCCTCCTGTCTTAGTAATCTTATTTTATAGATATTTATGCATTGCACGTATAATGTAATATAAACTGGGAGCCAGCACAGAAAATACAACTGTGTATTGTCAAAAGTGGACATAAAGGGCATGATAAAGCATGCATAATGCAATGCAGCTTGGCAGAAATCCGAAAGGGCAAGATGATCTTCAGATCAGGTATCTATCAACAACTCATGCAGCAAATATCCACTTGGCAGCTAACAGACACAATGAGTGGACTTGTATGATGGACATATATTCTGAATGTCGAGTTTCTACCTGATTATTATAAAATCTATGCAATTTGTTTCTATAAAATTAATAGAGTGAATGGTCAAGTTATAGCCATCGTGAGATATGAAAGTATCTTAATTTCAGGAGGAGATGGGGGAAATAGTTCAATAAACAGCCACACTATTAATCTGGTTGTGCTCAAAGCATCTATCTGAAGGAAGATAGGAGTGTTCTGAATATATGAATTTTCACAGGTGGAGGGACCTATGTCATTGAATCCAAGCTGCTTACAAATTGGACTACACGCAGAATAAAAACACATTATGCTTTTTCCAAGACTTTTTCTAAGTCTGCATGCCATGCTTTGTCATTAGAACAAGTACTGTTTCTGTATAAGGATCCAGTCTGCAATCTAGATTTACACTGGCAAGTCAGTAGAGTCAGTGGAGTCAATGAATGAGGAGCTGTGTGTAAGCATTGAGATTACTTGCGGACAACAAGACTGTTGCTGCCAGTAATGTGGAAAAGGAGAAAAAAAAAAGGTTCTATACAAGTGAATCACTTTTGTTTTAGCCTTTTTAACACTCTTTAGCCACATTTCACAGAATGAGACAATTTCTAAATTAAAACACAGAGGCATCACATTCCTTCCTTTTAGGAATGTCAGAAATGTAAGATGGTCTTAGGGTGTGTTTTCGTTAGTTAAATTCTCATCTGACTATTTCTGCTGCTTATTACTATTTGGAGGAGGAAACAGTGGGACATTTGTGGGGAAGGAATACTTTCTTACATGCTGTGGCTTTAGGGGAACAAGGGAATGGGAAGGGGCAGAACATTTTCCTTGGGTTTTCTGCCTCATGGTGGAAGCTGTGGGGAGAGATTTTTGCCCTTCCTCTCAGGTGTGGGCTGCCCAGTCTCTGAAATGACTGGCATGAAATGAAAATGTTCCCTTACAGTTTTTAAATATTACTGCGATTACACATGTCACTGCTTTAAGCCATTTCTGAAATACTAACATAAAACTCATTAGCAGTAAAGAAATATTGATTCTCAAGGAGAAGTTTGGGAGAGAAAAGAGAAGGGAGTATTGTATGGGAGAAGCATCTATGTATAGGAGATGCAAATGAAAATACTTGTTGTGAAGGTGCTATTAAAGTATCCTGGAGGAGAAATCTGCTTACATTTTGTGCCCTCTAAATTGTTATAGTCCTCTTAGGGTGAATTTAATTTCTGTGCTCAGCAAATATGAGCTACTTTTAGTTAATAAGAAATTAAATAATGTTTGCACAAACTTGTAAATAAAAGATATTTTGCTAAATATATGCTATTAGTCTGGACTGATGCGTAAGCTGTTCAAAGATTGCACTTAAGAGTTTATGCTGTCCAAGCATAAATTATCCTCTTTGATGGATTGCTGTCCTCTTTTGAATGATAATAAATTACATCTAACACAGCTTTACCAATGTTATTTGTACATAGGTTTTCATTTTTTTACTCACTGATCACACTAGCACAGCATCCCCAAGTCTTTATGACATCCAGATGGTCAATAAGATTTCATAGCAGAGCAAAAAATACAGCAATTAGCTATCACACTTTTGCTGGTTATCCTTGGTATGGTTATTGGAAGCATTGGTTATATGGGAATGATTATTTCTTTTTTCAGAATTTACACAAGGGGGCCCAAAATCAGGTTATCACGTGGTGGGAACAGAACAAATTAAAAGGTATACATTTTCACACATGACATAATTAAGTTGTGATATTTATTGCCGCAGGATGTTGTAGGTATCACAAGTTTACAGGGTTCCCAAGTGATTAGACAAATTCACAGAATGCTACTTAATTCAGAGATACAGTGTTACTGTCTCCAGTTTCTTGGGTTGACTTTTGGCAGGAGCTTTCACTTAGTGGGTGGAATTTTTATCTATCGTTGAAAAGAGTGAGCAATGTTTCTGGGTAGAGATGGTGTTTTGAACATTACTATACTAGTGATGCAATTCCTAAAATCTGAAGTTAGCACTGGGTAAGATGAGGTAGTTTTAGGACAATGCACTTATCTACATACAAAGTGATTGTCTAAACTCGTGACAGTCAGCAGGTAAAAGGGTGGTTCATTAGGAAGGTCTGAATTAAACAGTGTAAGGGCCTCTTTCTCTCCTCTGACTATATGGATAGCATAGATAACCAGCTTGGAGATAGACTTAAATTACCGATAAATTATGCAAGCCTAAAGTTGAATGAGACAAAAGCTACCAGCACCATCAGCTTCCCCCAGGAGCAGAGTTTCTCGCTTCCCCTAAGTTCAGGTTCCAACATTTAGATGTTCCTGCTTTCCATATTCTTCCGAATAACATGTCAGGTTGTGGTGATCCATTAGTCACTGCTGCCATCCTCTGCCTAACCAGTGCTGTGAAGAGGCCCTTTTGTGGCTGCAGGTTTTTCCAGGAAATTTCTAACTGTATTAGCACTGTTCACTATCCAATTTAGTGGTATGCCTCAGTCAGGACATGACTAGAAACAGGCCAAACTCATCTTCTAAACTGCAGCCAGTTTGTCAGGTGTCACATTTGAGGGGTTACCATTGTCTAGAAAGGAATTTTTCTCAGGTATGATGGCATCTAAACATGCAACCATCAAATCCCACTGTGGATTCCACTGAAATATCCTAAATTGGCATTTTAAAAACATCACTATTTTTAGGCAGGATTTTTCCCTATCTTTTGGATGAAACTTGAAACTGAACAGTGGAATCTGTTCTCTTCGCATTAATGCTGATATTCTGTCAAGGCACAATATTTTTCACTGTTAAATAAGAACACAGTCTTCTTCCTCTCTGAATATATCAAAGTTCAGTTTTTAATTGATACTTATGATGCGTGTATCAGCTGCTTCCATTTCTACCATTCTGCTGTTGGAGAACTGTTCCTATGCTCTCCTTGTTTAAACAACCTAGTTCTGACTTTACATTTTTATCATCTAATGATGAAGTCTTTTCTAACTGCTCTCTCTGATTTCTCAAAAGCAGTATCTTTTGCACATTGGATGTTATTGTATATTAGTATTCTGAAAGTGTTTTTTAAATAATATCTAGGTTATTTAGGTTTTTCTATTTTTTGCCACTATTCCAAGAACTATTTGAACCTGTCTATTGTTTGCCAGCTGGACTGGCCATGAAGTCTTGGTTACTGAAGTCAATTGATACATTTTGATAGCCTACCTCATCTGTAATATTACTTGAAATTCATATTTATATAACCTTAACTTTATGCTGACCTTTGCTCTTTTCCAAAGCTAGATGTAAGCCCTGACCGTGCTACTTTTTTTACTCCCTAAAGATGTCTGTGTACATTGCAGGTTGTCCATGTAGCTAATAATCTTCACTACATGTTGTAGTTTAGTATCTCGGCTGCCCAGAGATGTTGTGGAGTCTCCTTCTCTGGAGATCTTCCAAACCCACCTGGATGCCACCCTGTGCCATGTGCTCTAGGTGTCCCTGCTGGAGCAGGGGGGTTGGACTAGGTGATCTCTAGAGGTCCCTTCCAACCTCAAACATTCTGTGATTCTCTGACTTATGAAGCATAAAACACAAAATGATAAGTAAGCCCAGATCACTTTACTATTGGGAGAAAAAAATCTCAAAGAAATTTTTTGAGATTTGCAGATTACATCACAGATTTAAAACAACTATTCATCATTAATTGTTGATAACATTATTTTAATATTTATTTCCATGCATATGTGGAATAGTACAAGCAAAAATCTCATTGCAATGTAAGCAGATCATTGTTTGGCTAAGAACTGACATTTAAAATTGCATCAGAGAACATGTCGAATAGAAGACAACATTTAATCTCTAACTTTGCTTAGAAAATTACACTTGCATAAACTGAGAGACACAAGTAGATATACCATGAGTTGGCTTTATTACTGTGATTTAAACTCAGCTATTTGCCAGTAGTTGACTAAGGAACAAAGTGTTGCTTACTCTTTTCAGTCCAATTTTTTTTCAGATATCATCACACAAAGAAATAATACCTCCAAAAAGATAAACTTTAAATTCTTACCCCACAAGCAAAAACCATGCCAGTATTTGAGAATCTTCTGTTTCCTGATGCATAAAGAAAGAAGAACAAAGTCTCTTCTTACAGCACCCTGAAGCACACTAAAACATCTTTAATATTTTAGTATATCATCCAAATTTGAATAATACATTAAAAAGCATATGATAGTACTGGTCAGCATTTTCCAAATTATATTCATACTACAGAATACATTATTGCGAGTAAAGTACAACTTTTTTGCATTTAGCATTAAGTGCTAAGTATGTTCCTTTCTAGCTCTAATACATAATGCAAAACTGCACATCAAAAACAAGTATTGCAGAACTTTTTAAGCTTAGGCACAGAGCCACTTGCTGACAATTAAATTCCTTAAGTACTCAGTTTTCCCTATGTTCAGGTAATGTCCTCTTACAGTATTTTTTTCATCATTTGTAGAATAAAGAAAATATAAAAGAATACTTTTTAGAATTACAGTGTTTTAAAATTCAAAGCTACTTTGACTGCATATTCCGAAAGAATAATCAAGGTACATTTGGCCCAGTTTCAAGAAATAACAAATTTTCCTGTGGTACTGGTCTCCATCAACAAGCTGGTATGTTTACACAAGGGAGAACCACTGTCGCCTTTAGAGAAGTAAGCCAACACATACAAACTATACATGGTAAATGCTTTATGTTTATTTATAATACCTTCAAGCGTGTATAATATCAAACATAACCTTATTGGTGAATCTAGCTCAATTCTCTTATGTAATAAAATTTCTGTGATGTGTGCAAAATGAGATACATTATGAGTGTAATAATCACATTATGTCTATTTGAATGTGTTCAGTTTCCCTTACATTTTGTTAAAGTGATGGTAAAATCTTGGTGAATAAATTACAGTTATTATTTTAGATGCTTTCATGCAGCATCTCTTGTAGTCAGGTACATTATATTTTATTTACTTATAAACTAGAGAATGTTCTTTTTAAATTATTTGCTAACCACAAAACCTATTTGTATCACACAAAAGATGCATGGTGGAAATTGAAAACCTCTTGAGTCATTAAAATCGCCAAGAACAAATTAAAATACTTTTTCTCCTTTTGATTATAATCTATAATATATATTCATTTACATAAGCCATCCATGCAAGAAATTTATTCCTAATTTAATTCTATCTTTAAATGTTTTCAGGAAGGATTGTAAAAGTCCAGAAGTTTAGTTATACCAATTAGACTGAATTTAAATCGTACCTAAAAGTTCCTGTCACCATGGGTATCTGCCAAGAAAGAACAGAAAATACAAATCTTTCTCAGCATTTAAAATCTTAATATGTAATATTTTGAAATAATAATATTTAGAGATATATAATATTTTACTGACATCTATCATAATAGTGTAATGAAACTGCAAATTTTTTCTTCTTTCTTGTTTCTTTCACAGCTGCATCATTTGAGGGGATAATATGTATTTAAAACATTTTGATGAATATTATAAACATTTTAAACATTTTAAATTTAAAACATTTAATGAATATGCTAGCAACATTTAATGAATATGCTAGCAACTGTATTTTTCATTGTGGAATGCAGGAATATTGTCACTCGATTATAAAAAAAAACATAAGTAACATCCTTGAGTGATGTACTGTAAAACAGCCTTTTTTCTACATAGACAGAATTATTTTGCGTTTTTCCATTCTACAGATGTAAAAAGTGAGACTTTTGAAAGAAAAAAAAAATCCAGCAAAAGTATTAGGATAGATTAGAAAGGCCTATAGATAAATATGTTCAGTCAAGATTTTGAATGTATGGTTTCACCAGGGACATTTGTTAAAGTTAATATCATGCCAGATGATAGACCGATGTTTTCTTATCATGAAATTTAGATAGGGTATTTAAGATCTAAGATTAAAAGCACAAACATCAGACCCGCAAGACCTACAAGTAATTTTGCCTTCTGTTTGCTGATTTACAGTGATGCCTACAACATCAGACCCGCAAGACCTACAAGTAAAAAAGACCTACAAGATATATTTCTGCATGCTTCAGTATACTTTTGAAAATAGTCAACAGTTCTATCTCCAACCTTGGAGATATTCAAAACTGAACAGGATCTCAAGCAACTGCTCTGAGTAGAGAGATTGGACCAGATGATTTCCAAAGCTCCCTTCCATTCTGACCTACCTTACACTTCCCTTAGACTCCTCCACAGATCTCATTACAATGTCATCACTTCTTCTGATGCTACAGCAGGTTCTACTGCTACTGTAATTCAGCAGTTTCTTGGCCATGTCACCTGGGCACAGTAGTAATGTTGTTAATGCTAACTTTAAATAGAGGTTTTCATGAGCTGATTTAGGGCCTGCTGATGAAAAGCAGGATCTGTTTTGGCCTAAGCAGACTTTGCACTGTGCCCCATGAACTTCTCTCAGTGATCTAGGGAAAAAATATCTTATATATATATATAAAATTATATATAAAATATTTTCAGATTATAGATAGTTTATATAGATGGCTCTCCTTTTTGGTTTTTACCTTTTGCTAAGACATGCATGTTCTCAGGTCTTCTCTAAATATTTCACTATTTCTCTTCTTCCACTTTTAGTCCTGTATCTCAATCCTAATGAGTATAAAAAAGTAAAGGCAAATCTAGCCATCTCACCTCAACTTGGCATTTGCCCATAAAATCGACTTCTCTTTTTAGTACAGTGCAATGTTGGTCACAGCAGTAGGACTCGTGTCACCTAGCTTTAGATATCCCCAGTGCAGGTCTACATTTGTGCTAGTCAGCCTCAGATTTATTAGAGCAAAAAACAGGCATTTGTTATTTCACCTACATGTGAAATATTCATTCTGTACTCAGCGCTTAGATAGAACTACAGGTATCTGATAGAAGACAAGTATCTGTGTGCCCTAAAATGCTGCTATTGGGACTCCCTTTATAGTCAATAGCAAGAAGGAGAAACTTCTGATGAATGATTCATATGTTCCATTTTTAAATGTCCACTCTAGGATCGGCTTCCTTCCACCACAATAAAGGAGGCTGTGATAACTTTCTTAGATAGGATATCTGCAGTACAGATGGGCACATCTGATGGATGAATCATTTCCTATTTTCATTTCTTCACACGGTGTTCCTGGAAAATCCAATTGCATTATTTCTCTGAAAGCTACAGAAGCTTCTGACTGACAAGAGGGAAGAAGAAGGTGCTTGATTTCAAGAGCTAGACTCTATTTTCAGTTTCTCTCTAGTCACTAGAGAGAAACAGCACTCACAGGGTACGATTCACCCCATCCTAAAGTAGGCACTTAAAATAAGTCAGATTAATTGTGCCCTAAAAATGCCTGTCTCCTTCCCTGTCTATAAAGAGTTCACAAGACAGCTATCTCAGTGTTGGGACAGCTCAATAATATTAATTCTACCCAGGCTATAAAATTTGGGGATAATGATTGTCTCACTGTGCTCATTAATATCCCTTTACATCTTGCATAAGACAGTGTACTGTTTTATGAGTAGCACAGCGCACAATTGTGCATTGACTGAAAACTACCTTAAGGACTGAGAGCAAAGACAGTGAGTATATTGTACAGAAATTCTTTATCTTACAGGCTACCAAATAATCTGTTTTTCATTTGTGTTGGTGCTTGTTATCAAGGAGGAGTGCTGAGATGTGAGATGCACTTGTAGATTACGAAACTGGGCAGTGATGTGAAAATTAGACAGGCCGAAGAATTAGATAGGCGTATACTCTATTGGTAATATACAGAAAACAAGTAAACAAGGGACACATGGAAGCTATGTGTTTCCATGTGTGGAAGGAAATAAGCAAATATAAAGAGATTCAGCTTGAAAAACCTATCAATCAATAATTCAGAAAGTGGTGTGGAAAGATAACAGATGGGAAGGACCTGCTCTGCAAGGTAGGACTTTGCAGAGCAGCTTGGCAGCAGAACAGGTTAAGAGAAGCAAAATCAAGAATGGAAGCACAATAACACGACATTTCTTAGTTTTAAAAGTTGCCCCCAAAACATTTAAGATGACCAAAGGTAACTGAGAAGAGAAGGGAAGACGGGGAAACTGAGTGGTGACAAATTGAAAATATAGGCAGTTTGGCACACCTATAGGTGAGGGATGCAGATGTTAGTAGTTCTTTGCAAGGTTGTTGACACCAAGCAAAGACAGAAATTAGAGTGGGACTAAAAAGGAGTGGAGTGCAATGTCAGAGCCATAGCCTGGGGAATTCTGTTGGAAGATCCATCTCAGGGACTTCATAAAAGGATGGCATTAGAAAGTGAACAGAGAAAAACCCAAACATATCCTAATAAGATGACAGTCATAGATGTCCTCATGGTTTAATCTGCTATTTCTTTTAAAAGGGCCTGATATTTTTTTCCTTCTAATTCACGTTGTTTAGATTTCGGTGAATGCTATACAACACTAGGAGTGTCCCACTGTGGAGGAAGTGGGTTCACATTCTGTAAGGCACAGGATAGAACAAACTCCTTTATTCCATATTTTAGTGTAAACTCAACTCGTAAAGAAGCAAAACAGGCCACAAGCACCTACCTCCCAAGATCTGCTTTTGTTGTTGTTGTTTTGTTGTTGGTGGGCTAACCCACCTTCTGTTTTTGAAAGACACAGTGGGAAGACCTAGTTTTAAGAGTATTTTGTGGCTGTGACTGCTGAGTGAAGGGACTTGCTTCCTTGGATTCAAGGCAGCTCAGACAAGAAGTACCTTGGGATCTAGCCCGTAGGTTGCTGAAAGTGCTGGTTGTAGTGCACTTCTGATCTCTCTGGCTGGTGGTATACAGTATTTGCAGTACTGAAGGTAAGAAGGTCTGCCATTGGCCAAGGTTTTTACTCAAAGGTGTCTGAGCATTTGGCATGTGCAGCAGAGCTGGAAGTCTCAGGAGTGCTCCCATGTCCACCAGGACAGAGTATACCTTCCAGCCCATGGACATCTCCCTGTATCATTTGTCTCTGGTTTCATTCTTTTCTGAGAAGGTGGTAACAGCTGAAGAGAACAGTTAGAATTTCAAATTTCAACATTACTTTTGAGAATAGAGAACTTTATTCCTATGGCATAGATAAATAGGCTTATACTTTTAGTCTGTCAGACCTTCACCTCTAACTAAACTAAACAGGATAATACAAACACTGTCTTAGGAAGTCCTGAATCACTGATAACTTACCATGAGTAAGTAAATAGTGAATTAGGGTTTAATGATGAAGAATCCTTTCTGTATTGCCTTGTTTCCCTCTTTCTCATCTGCTATTTTTCTTTTTCCCATCTACTGCCGGTCCTGTTGAAGACGAGGGTACCAAGCTAAACAGACAGTTGATCTGAGCCAGTGTAGAAATCCTTCTGTTGTCTTCTGTGGGAAATCCATCCCTAAATTTAATGTTGTGAATTCCTCTAGGCAGCTGGGCGCCTAAATGTAAAATGATATAGTATATGTTGCAGACCTTAGTGCTCATATGGAAAAATCTAGCCACATCCCCCAGTACTTCAAGGAATGAATTGTATGTGGAAATGAATAGAGAGTGGACAAGGCATAACATTCTTACAAATAGGCGTCCTAGAGATGAAATTAATTTTGAGCAATAACTGGCTTAAAGTAAAAATAAAACAATAGGCTAAGCTCAATACAGAAAACGTAAGAGATATTTGGCTGTGGAACAGTTTCTCAAGGGAAATGGCCAAAATCTGTCACTTTGTCTTACTTATGGCATTTGTTAGCATTCTAATTTGAAATCGTGAAGAATAGAGTATATGGAACAATGCAGAAAGGCAAGAAGCTAAACTATAGTTCATCATGCCTTTCAGATTGATTCTGGAGGCTATCACTGATCCACAGACCACTAAGAACTAAACCTTTATCACTTCTAAGTGCTCCAGTTTACAGGAAAAGCAATAATATTGCTTAAAAAGATTGTCATTATTGAACCACTCCTAGAGTGATGTGACCATCTTTACTGTTATTAAAGAAATGATAACAGAGGCCCAATTTTTTGTTTTTGACAGTTTTCCTATTCCACAAATGGCAATTTCCTTTAGGATTTTTAAGATTAGCTGAGTGAAGTGGCAGTGAGGTAAAACATATGCTAGTTAAAACTTGTTCTTTCCATGAGAGCACATTTTCCTATGACATCGGTGGTGTATTTTTTGAAATTGGCTCCAGGCTTGGCTCTGGTTGCAAGAGAGAAGTCATTTAATTGTCTGTTTTGGGACATGGTTCATTACTGCACACATTTCCACAGTCCACTGTTCTCTTGTTCAGCTGGATAGCAGTTATCTTGGAGTGGCTGGTAGGCTCTCCATCACTGGAGGAATGAGGTTGGCAGTGGAAAAGCAGACGAAAGCATTTGTAAAACTGAAACAACAAACAAACACATAGTGGCAAAGTAGGCTAAAATTCAGAGCATCTTTACAACAGTCTGAAGGAAAAAAAAAAAAAGGTCAGACATTAAACGTGTACTTTTGGGCAAGTTGTCATTAAATATCTTTTCATTGTGAATCCATGCTTCCTGCTGCTTAAGATTCAAGTTCTCTTATATTTGTGGACTTTTCTTTTGGAATTGATATTCTTATCTTCTCTAAGACCACTGATTGTGTAGAATTTAAAGCTGCAGAACGATCTAAAACATTTTCTGAACCTTTCATTTATGATAAAAGATTTAATCACAGAAATAATTGGTTTTGAGCTACTTCACACATCAGGAGGAAAACATCATTTTGATAATCTAATGATACACAGCAGGAAGAACATAAGGTTCTTTTCATTAGTAAGCCGTTGAAATCTCTCTGTTCCCAGTCTGCAAACTAAACTTCAAACAATGGCTTTGCTTAATTAAAGAACCAAAATAACTTTTATGTTAATTCATTTCACTTATGAGAATTACCCACAGCACCTTTGATGCTTTATGATTTCAAAGCTCTTGTACAGAAAAAAAAACAATTACTTCAGTTCTCATTTGTAAGTGCCAAGTGAACAGCATTAACACAGCTGTCTCCTTCTCTGAGAGCTAGCAGTTGTATTCAACAGATAGAAATGCAAGTTGTGCAACAGGTGCTTCGCTATGTGTTCTATAAATTTTGATTTTTTTAAATGAAATCATAAAAAAGTCTCCAAGTCTCCATTCATCTCCATTATTTTCCTTTTGCTTGGCTATGTCAAACAGAAAAGACTCCCATCAACTGTGACTGATGTGAGAATGTTACTGTTTAGACAATGCTGGTGATCACCAGTAGCTCATACTAACCCTTTGAAAATGTGCAAACTCAACAGTAAGATTTCTTTGATTTTCAAAGCTATAAAGAGCCCTTTATTTGTGCAGATTAACCATCTTATGTCAGGAAAACGAATTTTGCATATGCCCCCCTATCATTCCCCTGTATCTGTCATGGCCTTGGGGTAAGCAGAATAACAGCATCCTCTGATTGCAGGTGACCTTTGGTTAGCTTTAAGCAGTAAATGAATTTCCATTTGGCCTTTCTGAGTGGCTATTGGCACTGCTGATAACAATGTTATTGAATTGTTGCACTAAAAAATGCCCTGGCATTTTGTAGGTTCATCTTTGCTCTGTAGCAGGTGGTCAGATGCTTTTCCAGGTGACAGTCTCCCCCTAACAGGGAATTCACAATTCACAGAAAGAATGGACTTTTTCACCATCAATACATGGCTGATTCTGCTCCTGTTTGTCTGTCTGCATCATTTTGGCTGCCATCTTGACAATGTATGTCTGTATAGAAAGAAGCAAGTGGATGGAAAAAGCGGAGTATGTTCAATTCAAGACTGAGAAAAAAATATATTATGATAAAGGGTGGAGTACTCAAGGAATATAGTAATATTGTGCTCTTGTTAGTGATTTCAACCAACCATCCAAAAGTCAATGAAGAAACATAGGAGATACTGGCCCATCTTTTTATCCGTGTTTCTCTTTACCATGATGTACAAAAAAAAATCAGATTCTTCATATCCTTGAAATTAAACGTGTGTAAATATTTCTAAAAAACATGCTATCTGAAAGCACAGAGAAGGGTAAAAAGAGCCTATCTCTTTATATCACCTATACATGGCAGGTTAGAGTTTAGCTGTGAAGTGATAGAAATAACAAGAAAGGCAGAAATACCAAGAAAAGCTCCTAAAAAACGAACAAACAAACAGGCAAACAATTCTGTGTGGGTTCCATACTCTGTAAGTGAATGTAAAGATCACGTCTGTCTTGCTAAGTAGCTTCAGGAGTCAATAATGTACAAACAAGGGATGTGTTAAAGCGGCTTCCTCCCTTGCAGAGGCTGCTGATGCTATGCCAGGCATTTACAGGCTTCTCATTCTTTCCTTATGTTCAGTGTCCTATCCTGTCAGCTCTGCAGAGGATTGCAGTCTTCATGTATCAGTGACAAGTGAAAGCTGCTCTACTAAAATGGAGTGATTACCTCACGTAGTGTCTTAAGCAAGCACAAAGCAATGCGTGGGGGGTACAGCACATGAATGAAAGCGAGGAAGTAAAACTAGACTGGATGATTGCAGTGGAAATGCTGGGAGAAAGGTGAAATCCGGGGTTAATTTTTGTTCTTGCTTTCTGCTGCAGGTATCCTCATCATGATGTCCATGTGTAATGAAGTACACGTGTATGAGTACATCCCTTCAGTCCGACAGACCGACCTCTGTCACTACCATGAACTCTACTACGATGCAGCTTGTACCTTAGGGGCTTACCATCCACTGCTCTATGAGAAGCTGTTGGTTCAGAGGATGAACAAAGGTTTGCAGGATGATTTGTATCGGAAAGGGAAAGTCATTTTGCCAGGGTTCAGGTCTGTCAAGTGCCCTGAACGGAATAATTTCCCACACTTGTAAAAGAGAATCTTTCACAAACAATGTGCAATAAGGTACTACTGTTGTACTATAAACAAGAAGAGAATACTTGAAAAATACTTGCATCTTAGACCAATCTAGTCTTGAGTCTATAAATTTTAAGTAAGTAGCAGGCATGAGAAATACTTTTTTTCTGAGCCTGAGTATTTATTACTGCTTTGCAAATAGTTAAAGAAAAAAAAGCTTAGCTCATGAAGGATGCAAAGGACATAATTAGGCAGAAATATAATGTATTGTTGTGGGTGTGACTGTCAGAATTTGTTGGTGGTCTCTTATGCCACATGTGCTAGATTGTAATTTTTTTTTTAATGAACTTATTTAACTGTTACATCTGGCATTGAGAAACAGCTTGTATTGTTCCTGTACAGAGCTGCCGGCTGAACAATGCAGCATTTCTCGTGGCTCCGTGGGATTTTCACACTCTCCAAGAATGAAGTAATCACTACTCTGAGCTATGCATTCATTGATTAGGGTAGACTAATTCTCATTCAGACACAGGCTCAGTTACAGGCCTCTAGCAATATAAGGGGCCCTATGCTGGCTACAAAGTCAATGCAAATGGACATTGCTGTACACACAGCTAAATCAGTTAAATGACATGTCTTTGATGTCAGATCCCCAAGCAGAAGAGAGAAGACAGAAAATTCTCCTTTCTCCAGAAAGCAAAAAACATTCTGAACCCAGTCTGGAAAAATTATTCTCTGTGGGAGGCTTATCCAGAGGGTGTAGGCAAGACTGAACTCATGCTTTAAGGTGCCTTTCCCCAGTCAGCACAGATGAAGAATAGTCACCCAAAGAATACCAAGGGAGGCTGTGTAGCTTGCACACCTTACACCAAAAGCAAACCTAGATGGAGTGCTCTTTATAGCAAAGACAGCTTTCAGGTTCACAGACTTCATTTGTTAGGTATTTCAGTGTGATCCAGATCAAAGTCACTTGCTCACAAGTTACTGTTTTTAAGAAAGCAGAGGGAGTTTTCTAACAAAGAGGATATCTTCTTTTTTTTTTAATTTAACATTTGAAGGACTATACTGTAGATAAACTGTAATGCTAGCAAAAAATGACTATGGCTGCATATGGTATTTTCCTTCATAATACACAAGCAGGATATTCTCCAAGGCACTTCTAAATAACCACATGGATACTAATGCATTTTAAACATTACTTTCCACAGCAAGGCTTCAGTTTCAGATTTTCAGAATGGCAGAACATTAATGTTCTCTTTTTTTACATCACTGTGCCCTTAGATACTATACACTTTTCTTAGGGTATGTTCAGGAGAAAGGTTTACGTACGTAAAAGCACAGCTATATCCAACCCCAGTCTATTCAGCAAAAGGCAGATAGCTTAAAGAGGCACTGAAAACAATCGCAGTGTGTGGAAAGTATGGTGGAAAGTATATTTTATTTTTGGTCTTAAGCAACAGAAAGGCAATCAGAGAGTACAAACACAATATTAATGACTATTTCCTCTCCAATAATAGTAATGTCAGTATGATCACAGAATCTATCTTCTCTCACTCTGCTATTATGGTCTGATAAATTTTCTTCCTCAAAAGCAAATTGTGTTTCCTACATACAGTTTAGCCTTTTGTTTCCTGCCTGGTCATTTTATTTGTTTTGGGTTTTTTTCTTTGTTTTTTGGGGTTTTTTGGTTTTGTGTTTTTTTAGCCTCTAAATTTCCTCTCATTGATAGAAAGTATGTCCAGATGATCTAAATTCTGTACTTGTGTGTTGTATGGATAGTAATGTCCATAAATAATTTTGGTGCATATCGAAATGAATAAGTTTTATTCACACTAGCCTTAGCCTCCGCATATATTATATACTGACTTTTAATACTACGTATGGCAACTACTTTTATTCTTAAAGGATAACACCCATGTAGTTTTGTGGAGAAAAGGTGACCTAAATAGATCTAATAATCTGTTTCTTTTACGTGTATTTGGTTCCCTGTTGGCAAAACATATGAAGTCTGGACAAGTGCTATCAAACACTTCTCTCTTTCCTGTATGATGGGTTAGCTACTATGTACCTGTAAAGGAAAGGCTTTTTTGCTTTCAACGAAATGAAATAAGCTAGTAAATATGCTATTTTCCCATTAACAGGATATTATCAAGCTCTAAAAAAGATCACACAACTTTTGACTGCAACCACTAACCTTAAACTGTGATTTCCACAAAGAAGAGAAATAGTAACTGCATTACTCAATTATCCGCAGCAGGATTATGTTTTATTACGCCACCAGTAATTTGTTGGCATAATCCGTATAGCTGTTGTACAAAGCAATGCAAACTCTTAAAGTTTCTTGTTAGAAGTACTAAGCATACTTACTTGATACATCATTTAAATAACAGTGCAAAACCAGGGCTGGGATGTCAGAAAATAGACTGTACGTTTTTAATATGTCGAACTCTGCGGAAACCAGCCCTTCTACCAGAAATTCTTTCTTTTTCCATATGCCCAGACTCTTTCACCTTTGAAGATACTGGGCAACTAGCTCCATGAAAATTTGGTGCATATCTGCCCAGATCTATCCTAATTTATAAGGCAGTCAAAAGTCACAAGTCAAAAGTCAATATGGGTGATGTAGCATTAGGAGATGCTTCGGAGGGGTGCTACAAGCTCACAGAGGAAGAGCACCAGCTTGGGACATCCATCCTCTCAGAAAAAGTGGGCATCCTTAGAGTGGCTTCTGAACACTGGTTTCCACTGTGACTAGTTTCACTAGTCTGTCTGCTCAAGCATCTTAAAAGAGAGCTTACTCCTCCTGCCTTGTCTTGTCCGTACAAGTTCATCCATTTTGCTAACTGAGGGCTCACCTCCACCTTGTACAAGGAGAGGGGAAGGAGCAGAAATAAAGGAGGAACATAAAGGACCTATAGGGGTTCTGCAACCACCAGTGTGTGCATTCTCTCTGACTTTGGTGTTGCTGGCTTTTTTAGGAGCCTACCAAGTATTTTGAATTTGTGGGTAATTCCTGTACCCTTATGAAGGCAGAGAGGTTTTTACAAAGGATCAGCTTCAGTCAGTTTAAAATAGTGATTGACTATGTAATAACACTGAAACTGTGTTCTCTTCTTCTAATAATAGTAACTTGCAAGAGCACTGCTTTTACACATGTGTGTTAATTGCAGCTAATGTGAAAGGAAATGCATTTTCCTATGCAGATCTTGGGGGATTTGGGGAAATAGATAAAGGCATGGCTATCCTACACAAAGCGAAGGGAACGACAGTGTAGAGAAGGTCTGCTCAAACACTCTGCTCTGCATATATGTGCATATAGTGAGGCAAATGCCAACGCTAGTTGGCAATTTGGGCTCCTTCACAATGCTGCAGGCTTTAAATTTCGCAGGGGTTACTGATAAGTAGGAATAAATTGCCTTCTAAAGCTAGAGCGCCTCATTCTGTGCCATGGTACTGTGAATAGCAGTTGCACTTGATTAAAACAAAATAGAAACACAGCAGCAGTTTAAGTAAATGTGCTGAATTTATGTTGAATTTTGTTATACTCTTTTTTTCCACTGTGAATTCTGTGGCTTTTCTGACTCGTGGTGCTCTGTTATATTTTGCATTCAGCCTTTGGATGGTTAAATCAAGGTATTCTTCTGTATTAAAGACTAACAATGAAAAGATTTTGCCTCATTTTGAGACAAAGTCTTCATCCTAGAAAAAAATTATTTTATTGTTCCATTCATGTATAGTTCTAAGGCTTACCTGGGCATAATCTCACTGTCAGGCCGTCCTTCCATGGACTAAACTACTGAAACTTCTCTCTTTCCCTCATTGTGCTGGTCTGACTCTAATAAAGTCAGTGAAGTTAAAATGATGCAACAAATACATACCTTTAGAATAATTTACATACTCTAGACTGATTCACAGTCAGCATAAATTTAGCTAAATCATTGGATGTCTTTGCTCAGGACCCTTTCTTTGGTGACAACATCCAAATTTTGAACTTGCTGCGGTAGACTTCTTGCCAAAGTCATCAAAACCAAGACAATTTCTTCTTGAATGAAGACAAGTGTCTACATTAAATGTTTGCATAGATGGAACTCAGTCATTTTAGAGATGATTGAAATAAACAGGAATTCAAAACACAGATAGACTAATCCAAATTTATAATGATTTTTTTCATTTCTGTCTTCTACAGCAGTTCTTAAGGATAGGAAATGCCATTTGGACAGTGACACAGAGGTGCCATGAAATAAATATTAGATGCATTGATTGCAAAAATAAATGATTAGCATTTTTCCTTTTATGTTCTCTAAAGTTAATGGGTACTGAAAAAAAAAAGGAATTGTTTATTTGAAGTAGGTATTTCAGAAAGCGGTCATTAAGACATCTAGATGCCTTTAGAAGGCATCTAAAATTTTCCTGGGAGCTATTCTCTCACACACAAGGAAGGAAGATACCTGATTTAACTATTAACTATTTGAACTCTAAAGTAGCCCGTGTCTGGGCACACCTGTTTCATTAAATAAAATTTGACACTGCAAATTTTGTCTCTCTGGCTTAGTGAACAGGTTCAACATTTTGTTCTTGAAATAACAGTTGTGTGTAAAAGCCTTACATTTATTCATATCATCCCATCTGTCTTATGATATGTAGTCATTAAACTATTCAAATATAGACTGTGTACTTTTTAATAGCTTTGAGAATTATTTTGTATGATGATTTTTTTAAATTAATGTGTACTCTAATAACAAAGTTTGAGATTTTACAGGAGTCACATTTTTAAGCAGTGTTTGTATACATTTTAACACTTTTTATATTTTCTATTATGATTTTGTATATTTTTATGTATGCACAGTGTACAGAGTTTTTTCCTGTAAATAAAACATTGGTTTTCATTTGTTCAGGAGTTCTGGTCTTTTGATATGGGCTTGGGTGGATGACACTGAACTGCAGACAGCGTGAAAGAGGCAAACTGAACCGAACTGCAGAAACACTGTGAAAATTGTTGTCACTTCTGCCCACTTCTGCAACAAAATCTCAAATCAAAATGGACAGTTAGGCTGACAGAAAGCTTTCACAGTAAACCCCACGCACACACACACAAAAAATTGTAAAGTCAATTTTATTCTAAAATGAGCCTGTCTACCCAAGTGAGAGCTCTGGGGTTCCCCTGGGAGAATGCAGCCACAGCAGTCAATTTCTTGAGACAGTTAAGGCCCTCTCGGCTCTCTTAAAGGGTTCACCATATGCCCTGGTGTCTTGACACTGTACTCAAAAAGCTGGTAAAATTCAACAGAATGGCACTGTCACCAGTTCAGAAAGTCCAGTAGTGAGTCTTAAAGAACAAGCATAGGCTTCTTTTTTATTTTAATTAATCGCTAACTAAAGTGAAAAACAACTTACAAAAGGAGAACATTTTAACCACTACCAGTCTGCTTAAAAAAAAAAAGGTGAGGCATTCCTCTGATTTTAATAGTCTTTCAATTATGCAATTACTAGGATTTGGCCAATGTGAGGTGAGGTATGTGGTTCACATCCCAGAAAGTCACTGAGCATTCATGCTTACAATCAAGCTAGTTGCACATTAATGAAACATTAAAATTTGGATTGCTGTCACACAAGCTCTTGGCAGCCACTAACAGAGCAGCTCATCCATTCTATTACACCACCTCCTGGTAGGCAACGTGAGGGATAATTACCATATGTCACGAAATGCAAGTAACATCACTCTGAAAACTCTGAATGATGAGCTACAGTAGGTAATATACTGAATGCTGGGATGCAGGAAGGAAGCAACTAATTAAAGGTCTTCAAATCCATCAACTTTGTACTTTCTGTGCCTTTTTTTTTTCCCTTAATCACTGCATTCCATATGATAAATTGCTCAACAAACTTCGTTGCCTCTCAGATGGGAAAGAACATCCTTGTCTTACTCTGTAATCCAGATGCATGCAACCCAATATCTCACTAGTAAGTGCAACATAAACTATGTGGTGTTGGGTATAGAGAACATGTTGCTCTACCCCCTGGTCTTTAGGGGTGATGGCTGTAGGAGGTGAAGGTAAAACTTCATACAGGCCTATGGCTTGTCTATCTATCTGCATTATTAGCTTCTCTGTTGTAAATGGGCTAAAAGTGTCTCAGAATATATTGCTACAGCTTGCTGTCTTGATCACAGCATATGCTTGTGGAAGGATCCGGAGCAACTCCCAGGCCAGGAGAAGTCAGGCTTCTGCTGTGACCACACCAGGCATTTTCTGCAGGGACTTGCATCTGCATCAGTGATTAAGGAGTAGCTTATTGTGGGCTTGCTTACTTCATCGATCAGTACGAACCGGCCAGTAATACTTACAGTTTGGCTGACTCACCAATGTCCACTTAATACATGCATGTTTGCTTATTTTTAATAATTAGGTTCTACCTTTTTCCCATGGTAAATTACTCCAGATGATGCACTTCAGAGCTATTACTGTACTTGTGTGCAAGTTAAATGCAGAAAGACTCTTTGGATAGCTTCATGATTTGCTGTCCAAGGCAACACAGAAGTGCATGTGCTATTCTTTCTTGTTGGTTAAAAAAAAGCTCAAGTAAATGCTTAGTAAGTATGACGGAGATGCATTAAAATCACAGGAAACTAATTGTAACACCAGAATACTTTGCTCCACTCTGAACAACCTCCTCCTCCACCTGCTTAAATTTATTTAATTTACAAAACCAAAATACAAAGGCCCTTTTCCTCTGGCAGCCTGTTTCTGAGCATAGATGAACACAGAATTAAACGCCCTCTTAGCTATGGGATGCTGCAGATGAGGGATAACACCTGCAACAGCAGCAGCTCCTCATATGCTCGTGAGGGATGTCAGCAGCAATTCAAAAGGGCAGGCAGCAGACACCATAGCGGCCTTCATTTTATGGGAGCAGCCAGAGGGGAAAATTGGTACCAGTGCTGACTGCAGGCTGCATCAGCTGCTGTTAATCACCTCACTCCTAGACAGTCATCTGACTGTGACCGAGCTTCAGATTAAAGAGTCTTGCCGGCCCACCTTCCAAACAGTGCTCTCTTCCACAGGAAACACCACTGTGCTGAGGCACATGAGTTATTCTCTGCTGTTGCTGCCATGAGCGGCAGGTGTATATCCTGGGCTGGTGAGGTGCTAGGGAAAAGTGGAGGAGGTTTGAGGGCCTCTCCCCTTCTCTCTACACATTATTCAGTCATTCTTAAAGTACTGCAAGGCAAATATGACACAAATTTGCCTCAGAAAAAAAGTATGCTTTGTGACTTGTAGGTTGTCTGATCTTTTATAGATAAGATGAGGTTTGTGATCTCAAATTCATGTCAAGTCTCTACAATGTAGATTAGGCCAGGGATGGTACGGGGGACTTCAGGCATGTCAGGAATGAAACATGAGATATGTCTTCCACAAGCCAGGAGTACCTGAGGACTACCCTTTCAGTCAGCCTTGCCGCCCATGAGGAGTGTGAGCCTGAACATGAGGATAGCAGACGTCTGGATGGATAATCGGGAGGGAAGGGGGAAGAAAACTCTGCACAGAGCCTGCTTTTTCAGGAAAGAGGACAGAAGGATTTGCTAAAACTTCCTTTAAGTAGCATTATTTTATTTCCACAGCAACATGTCTCTATGAGGCTGTTGGATCCAGCTACTTCTTGTGTTATTTTCTTCTACATGAATGAAACTAAGTTATCTAATGGACCTAATTTAGGCTTTGCAAATACATGTGGCTGAACATAGCTTAGGACATTATGTGTTTTAATGAGCAGTTGAAATGTCCATAAAGCAGTAGAGATGAGAAGAAAAAAATCAATAAACTGTTACCAAAATAATGCCAACAATATTGTTCCACAGGAGAAGTACAGGGAAGGCAGAACAATTAAGGACATCCAAGGACAGAAAAATATTGCCTTATTTTCATGGCTATATTATGGATATATATGCAAATAATTCTTGATCATGTAAGAGTACAGTACTACTATTCTCTGAAGATGAGTTCCCAGGTAACCTACAGTCTCAGAACAAAGTCTGAGATCAAAGCCACAGGGATCATTTTGTGAGAGTAGCTATTTTATGAAAAGAAACAACTAAGATGATAAACTTTTCTTTCCTTTATCTAGCCTTTCAGGTAACCAGCAGGGCCACTGAGCTTCACGGGGCCTGGCTGACCACATAAAATCAAATACCAACACTTTTATATTATATGCAAGCACCTCACATTGCATCATCTTTTTCGATAGGCTTTATCACTGGAAAGAAAAATACCAAAAGTCATATTGATCTCACAATTGCTCTTCTCTGGCCTTAAACAGAGCTATTAAAACTTGTTCAGCACACAAAGTGGCAGAGTATGTGAGGTTATTTCCTTTATATGAAGTAAACTTGAGAAAGAAAAGCTTCCTAAAGGAATGTGAGGAGCAAAAAAAAAAAAAAAAAAAAAAGGCAAAGAACTTAAAAGAATCACAGCAAATGGATTCTGCCTCTGTTTCCTGTTCTCATTTGAGCAAGTCAGAATTGTTTAGCCCTTTGCAGTGTGACTGATGGATCCTGACAGACAGAGCCAGCAGCCAATTTACTATTGTAACTATTGTATGGTTGTCTATTATAACCATCAACATGTGATGAGTAACTCCAGATCATTTTGAAATAACTCTCATTTTTTGCCAAAAGTTCAAAGCAAAACAGTGAAAAATACTTTGATACTTAAAAAAACGTGTTTATTTAGTTGCAGTCAATATGCTATTCTGCCTACCTGCATTTCTGTTGTGTTTGCAGTTCTTCACCCATGGACTCTGAATTAGCCCACAAGCATCAAAACAAAAATTCCATCTGACTGCAGTGGACCTAGGCTGATATGTCCCTGCCCACTTCTGTTATAATTAAGGCAAATGAATAAATAAATGTAGGCCTGTGACCTTACTGTGCTCTTGCTGCTGTCTGTTGTAGCTGCAGATAGGTTACAAAGAGCTCATAACATATATACAATGCATGTCTGGAGAACAGATCTTCCAGATGTTTCTTACAGAGTTTCACTTACTGACACCAAGAACACTGCAAGAAAACCCCAAGTTTTTATTTCCATTAGGTTATATATGCAGAATTTCACATATCATGGCTATCTTCCCTTGGGATTTACTCATGATCTTCTTGCCTGAGGCTGGGTCACTGTTTCTGGTTCTGCTAAAATATTTTATACATAACACACACATAAAACCTTCAGCAGCTTGTGGTTATTCCATCTCCTGAAGAGTAAAGCCATCTGCCTGTTAAATATGGTCAGATGAGTCTACGGCACCTTTCCTCCTGGCTATCTTTCATTCTGCCTCTGGCTAAAATACAGGTTTTTATAGCTTCTCCCCAAATTTCTGTATCACCTACACTGTTGCTACAGCTTGTGATTTCCAAAATGATCTTTCTTCTGGTTGCTAGGAATGAAATACTGGATGTGCTCTGATAGCTATCTTAATCTTGGTTTCCAGACAATTAGGTACTGATTTTACCCAAGGCAGAAGTAGAAAGCATTGAGAATGGTTTGTTTCGTGAATGTGTTCTGGTAGCAGCTGTTTGTTTCTATGCATAAGTATTGCAAGAATAGAACAAACTGGGCTAAGAAAGCAAAATTTCTGTGCACAGGATAGTCTTATAGTTCTCCATTTCTTTTTCTTTTCTTTCTTTTTTTTTTTTCTAATCTAGGACAAAACCAAAACAAATCACTGAAAAATTACAAACAAAATCTTGGACTGTCAAAATACTTAATTACAAATAGATGGCTTCAGTGGATTATAATTTAGATTCATTCTGCCTGTTGTCCTAGAGACTGCCTTCTTGGCTGGGCTGCATTTCATTGTACTTTTTCCCCCACCTGAAGCACAGGAGACCCATGGCTACACTTGTGCTTGGGAGCTGCAGTCTGGTCTGCCCTGCCTGGGAGAATGAATGATAGTCAGTGAAGCTGCAGTGGGAGACCCTAATGGGAAACAGGCTGTGATGTTTAGGCCCATATATCTGACCTAAAATGGAGTATTTTGGCCTATTTTTTCTCAATTGAAAATAAAATTGGCAAAATTATCAGTTTCTAACTTTGCAGAAACCAGGTTTTGCACTTGCACTTGAGAAGATGTTTTAATGGAAAGTTGCCCAGAAAGTTCTAAACTTGCCTGGCTTTTGCTTTTTACTTGCAAATAAATCCCTTCAATGGTCACTGCTGAGGGAGAAAACAATGAAGGACGAAATAATGTCTATGATCTTTTGGGTACTTCTTGAATTCTCATTTCTATTTATTCCTATTGGCATAAAGCTATTGCGTTCAGAAGCCTTGTAAAGCCCTGAGCAGTTCAAAAACACTATAAAAAATTGAATCCGAAGCTGAGTCATCCATAAGATACTCACTACAAGTACACTATACATACATCCATTTCGCAAAATCTTACTCTAATTCAGTTGTCATAAAAGGATTTAAGAAGCCCTTCTAGAGCTGATGTATAAAGTCTATAATTGTGTTTAGAATTGACATAAAAAGAAAGAAGAGCCTAGACTACTAGAGGAAACTAGAAGAGCTAAACTGGATTCACTTAGCAATATGTCTCAATATGGAGACAGAAGGTAATCTGATTGCTATATTCTAGTGTGAATTGAGCAGCCAAAGAAGGAAAAGGGCTCTTTGAGGACACCAAGCTTAGAAAACAGCTACAAAGCCAAACTTATGCTGTAAGCTACCAGAAAGCTTCTAATCATCAGAGGGGACAAACCTCAGAAACAGCTTCTGCATCAAGAGACAAGAAACCTCGTATTTGTTTTAATCTGGACATTTTTGAATTTCTGGATGAGATTAAGTGATACAGTTTATGATGGAAACAGACTAACTCCAATGAACCAATAGTTCCAGTAGTTTTATGTCCTATTTTCCATACTGGGATGCACGTTATTTCCTTCAGTATAGCAGCATTTTTGCCCCCAGATGAGAAAGACATTGTAATTAAATAATAAAACAACATTCTACAGATTTGAATTGGATTTGCTTCGCAAGTATATAAGGTTTTGAGAAGTAATCTAACCCTTGCTCCTCAAATTTCTCCATCTATAAAACTAGTTAATTAGTTAACTAGAAAATTAGTTGCTTTACAAGCTGCACTACAGTTCATTTAATATTTGTTTAAAGAAGATAACATGAAGGCAAAAAAAAAAAAAACAGGAAAAGGAGATTAGGAAATCTCCTTTTTTTTCTCCATCTATCTAATCTGAACTGAATATTGCTTGAATTGTTAGCTCTATACATGACTGCAAAATACACCTGGTAGACACAGTAAAACATTGAAAAGTAATGTGAACTGACAGACAAAATGTACAAAAATGTTCTGCTCTAGATATAATTTTAGCATTATGCCACTGCCACATCACTAGAGGTTATTCAGTGATTGAACAGGAGCAGTAAATGAGAATTTCTATTACCCCCAGGGTTACATTTACTTTTCCAATCCTTTTTTATCTGTTGAATTTGATTGTTTTCACTATGCAACTAGATTCTTCATTTATATAATATGTTGCATTGCTTTAGAGATTCTCTTTTATTCAGATGACCTATTAGCATGTATTCAGCTTTGAAATGGTATGCTGCAACAAATATATTGCTGGAGAGCTATTTGTAAAATGTTGGCATATAATAGACAAACTGAAGTAGTAGAATTAACATGGAGAAGTTTCAGTCTAAATTCATTCTTGACCTTAAGTCAGACCAAGGAGTGGGATAAAACAGGTTATGATCCCTGTCCTGGCATTTGTAGCTGAGATCCCTGTCATCAGGATCATTTGTTCTGTGTGGTTTGGTATGGTATGTGAAGAGCAGCACAATTTCAGTCTACTTTTAGATCCCATAAACCGTTGTAGGACCTGGATTATCCACACAATTTTGCAGTCGGTTCAGAAAGGGACACCAAAATGTGAAGTGCTTACACATGACTTCTCAATTACACTGAAGTTATGGTAAGACAGAAACAGTTCACTAATACCTAATCTTTTTTTTTTCCCCTGCATTTCTCAAGCACCAACTCAAGCTGCTGACCAACTGGACCCTTCCTTTCCCTTGAGGAGTTCCCAGAGGGTAACTGTGGTACCCTCTGTGGTAGCTCTGTGGTAGCTCTGCAGAGGGTAACTGTGACTATAAACTTTTTTATTGATCACCTGATGCTGATCTATATGCCACGTGCAAAAATGGCATGACCACAGAGGTAGTATTCCCTCTTCTCTCTCCCTAAGGTAACTTCAATGGAAATGCTCTAGGGTAGTTGTGAACTCTTAAGATTAGCTTTCAAACTATATTCCTGTTTGGAAAGTTGACAGTGAAAACTTCTAAAATGAAATGTCCTTTGCTCGTCTGATCACATCAAAGCTTTTCAAGTATATGAAAACTCTTAATTTCACTTCTTTATCACCTCCTCCGTAGAAACAATCAAACTCCCACTGCAAATTCTGCTCTTACGAACCTTGTTTTCCGGTAGAAACTCCTCCCGGCAGAGGGACAAGCTGACATTCAGCTTGTTCAAACAGATCACAGTGTTTACTTGTTGCAGTTCACCTCATCATTACTAGGGCCTTTTTCTAAATCATGTTGACCACTTAAACCTCTGAAGAAATGTGTTAGTAAGGTGTAAAGAGTATGTGGAAGCGCAGCGTATGACAAGATCACACTCTATATCTTTCCTTCGCTGTCTCTGCACCACCTGTCACTTCAAATTTGATATCAGCTTCAATCTCTTTGAAGTCTCCTCTTTTCTCCTTTTCCCAGAAAAACCTTTCTCTGTTTTTGCAGGAAAGACGCAGACTGTAAAAGGACCCACCTCCCCCCACCCCAGCTTTCCTGCAAGCCCTTCCCATTGCACTTTCTCCTAGGTTTTCTGATATGTGTAATCTGCAGTTTTCTTCCTGTTTCTGCAAGGTCAGTATTTCCTTACTGCTAAAAAAAGGGTAAAGAGTGATACAGGATAAGACAGCAACTTTAATTAGAGTCTATATACAATAAAGAGATATTGCTGTCCATCACTTTCTGCCTCTTCCAGAAAGGAAGATCTCTAGCTGGATGACACTTCCCTGTATTCACTCTATTTAACGTAAGTTCTGAGTCATTATATGGTCAAAAAAACTTGTTCATCCTGCATCATTCATGTGTATTTGTTTCCCATCTTTATTTAATATTTCGCTTTATGAGTGGTGGCCTGGCTTCCTACATTTAGACCCTGGCTCTGCGTCTAAACAAATTCCTGCGCTTCTCTGTGATGTTGAACACAATCAAGCCCTCAGAGACCATCCCTATGATTGGCAGGGTAAGGCAGAGCACACCCAGTCCAGTTGCTACTAACAACTAGAGGGTAGCCTGGGGAAGTAAGATGACTGGCTGGGGGTGCAGAATGTCCTTTAGATCTGAACAAATGCATGGATTGTTTTCCTGATTTTTGTTTTGCCTGACCTGAGCTGATTTTTTTTTTTTTTTGGTCAATAACTGTAATTCCTGAAATAAGCTTGCACTTACTGTGTGAACTGCCTTATACCTTATGAGACCAGTGAAGGTGCCACTGAGACCTCTCTTTTCTTTGCCCCTCAACTCTAGAAAGTCATGACACTACATTTTGGAAAGAAATAAATTCAAAACATTTCTGAAGTGTACTGTAATATTTTACCTAATGAAGAATACTCTGCACCAAAAGTTAATTTTGTCATGGCCCATTTTCATCTTAAGAGCTTGACTGTGTAATTCTATTTGGTGTATTCTATAATTCTAAATACTGTTTCCAAATGACTGAGAAGATGATGCAGCAAAACTTATTTATGCTATTATTTATGCAGTATCAGTCCAGCTGCCAGTAAGACAGCTATGAAAAACTAGATCATAAGTGATAATATCTAAATGAATTTATTCAATAATGATAATAATTTTTGATAAGAAATGTTATTTTAAGCAGGGTCTCCTCTCTGACATAGAGTCTCTTTTCAGGACTTAATAAGTTTATCAAATTTGGGGACAAAATGACCCTTGGCATGATTGTCCCTAAATCTATACTATCTTTTTGAATATGTAGTCACAGGTAAAATATCTTGTTGCTTTGTAAGTAAGAAAAAAAGCAGCTTAAAAGAAAACATTGTTAATTGTCTGCATCATACTTCTGCAGACTTTAAAATCAAACATTACCCTTTGTTGGAAATACTGAAGTCTGTGCAATATGACATGAAAAAATGCAGCTGTTAAGTACGGAAAACGTCAGTGTGGTGCGTTTATTTTTGCTTTTCTTTTTAACTTTCATATGTGACTGCTTCCCAAAGTAGATATGCATTTCTTTCTGCTCAGTGCATTTGATAAAAAGTTCTTATCAAGGATTGATGAAAATGATTTTTAGGGAATTGGGAATATAAGGCACAAAAAGGCTAAGAAGGACTCCTTGTTCCTTGTCTGGCAACAGGGAAGTCCCAGAAAAGAGCTTGAAGAGAGAGTTCAAAAGATTTATCTGAGACGTACAGAGAAGAATTATTGCGCAGGGCTGACAAATGCCGGGAAAGGAATAAGGCAGATGCCCAACTTCTCCCATCTGAGCATTACTAAGGTTAAGCCTCTGCTTAACCCATGCACAGAACCCATGTGCAGAATTTGTAACCTTGCTTTGTAACCTGACTCTATGTTCCCTTTGCCACATGGGATGAGACAGTGGATTACATTTTGTCTTAGATAGACTGGTTATGAATTGGCTCAGCCCTAATGCCTTGCAGGGTGCCAGGCCAGCTGAACCAGCAGATGGAAGAAGGGTGGCCAGAGGCTGTGATCCCCAGTCCTGGCTGAGGAGGAGCCGAACTGCTAACTCCAACCCTGGAGGCAAGCGGCACAGGCAGGGATACCTCCAGGATCCCTGTGTTGGGGTCCAGCCTCCCTGGGGACCCACACAGCTACAGCCTGTCTACACGGGGTCTGATATGTGCTCTTGTTCATACCAGTTCTCTGAATGACAAGTTACTGCACAACCTAATCTAGCAAAATGACAGAAAATGCCTATCCTTTTGTTCACAGCTGTAACCTTTCAGGGAAAATCCACATCCCTACTGGGTTAGTTCCTTGTACGATGCATCCAACTGCAAAATTCATTTCCTCCATTTCTTTGCAGCTCTGGGCTGCAGGCCTCAGCAAGTGCTCACTTATGAGAAGCACAATTGAATATGCTGGGTCTAGATCTCGTTAAGGAAAACTTGTTAGTACATTAATATTCTCATCTCACTGCCCACCAGAAATAATGGTAATCTTTGCAACTGGCTTAGTTTGTTCATTCTTTCCGTGTACCTTTGCCCTCACTCAGCCTTCAATTACCTTGGAAGATATAAAGGTCGTGGTATTAATTATTTTCAAATGAGTGTATATATTCTTTCAAGCATCTCTTCTTCCTCTTAATCCTTGGGCAAAATGACAGGGTCAACTTCTATTTTTATAACTGCAGTGATTTTAATACAACAAGACAGACAGAGAGGAAATCAAGCTGCTAATCAGGGACTTCTTTTCACATCTAATACATCCCTTACCTCACGCTCTCCCTCCTAACTCTTGCTTAGCAACACTTTCTGACACCAGAAATAGCACATTGCTAATCACATTTTTTTTGTAATATGCTAAACAGTATTAGATGTGCTAACCTGAGTTTCAGTAGTCCAGGGAGCCTTGAATGCACAATCTGAGTGACTAAATGTGTGGAAATAACTCCTGAAATCATGTAATTAGTCTGAGGCAGTGGAGCATGGCTACTGTAGATCAGCAGAGGTTTCTGATCAGCCGTTCCCAAGTGATTACTCTTGTCGATCTTTAAATGATATGGGTTTAACATGGCTTATTTTTTTCAGTCAGTACTAGTGAACTCCCATTTCTCTGAATGCTAAATTGAAATTTTGTGAAACAGAGAATGAATATTCACTTGATCTCAATACCCATGCCCACTCAAGTGCTCACTACTCGTAACTGCTACACCTGGAAAAATAAATGAACTTCAGATATGTAAGATAAGATTAACCTCTAAAAACTGCCATACCATTGCATTACTTGGCTAATGAGTTCTGGTTCTCAGTACATCGGTATACTATTATATGTCTATATTATATGTCTATACTATTATACCAGCCAGAAAGTTCTTCTGTGTAACATGGTGGCAATGGTGATGCTTATAACTGTTCAGTCAATGCTTAATGCCTGCCTGAACATCATGCATGGAAGTGTAGGTCCCTGCTAGCACATTGCCACAGGACAATGCAGGAAATTCAGGTAGTGGAAGCTGCTGTGATAAATGTTTAGGGTGGCTGCTCAGGTGGAAGCTTGAAGAAAGCAAATGTGAACCTGAGAGGGAGTTGTGGTAGAAATAAAAGATAATGAAAAAAGTAAAAAGCAGATGAAAGACCAAATGTATGTAACTCTCTACCTATAAAGGAATGAGGCATGGAAAGCCTAAGCCTGCTGACCTTGCCCAGATTGCTCCAGCACACTTACCACAGCAGTCTGCTCTGCACTGCCTTATGGAGAGCATTGCACCAGACACACAGCTCTGCCAAGAGGCAAAATAACCAGGTCTAGCAAGAAAACAGGTCAATCTGCCTAGTGGGAAAAATAAACTCATCTCCTTCACCCTGCTTATTCCCACAACATCATGTCAGCCTGAAGCAGCTTAGTGCTTCACAGCTGTGTCCATGACGCTGGATGTCTGCCTGGCTTAGGGCCAGCAGAGACAATATTCTGCTTTCATGGTATATTCCCCTCCCTCTTGTCACAGTGCAGAGCAAGAATGACAGAAGAGTGCCTTGTACCCTTTGACTGGAAAGAAATCCATTTTCACCAAGGATTTATCACCTCAGCTCAGTGCAGAAGGTAACAGCAAAGACTAGACTTTCTCGCCGGGGTTCCTGGATCATGCAAGGGCCTCGATGCCTTCATAAGAATTATTGTAAAGGTGTGTTCTGGACTGTGAGTCTTATTCCAACATGATTTATGATAGATTGAAGCTAACACCACCGCTGCAGTCAACCAGTGCTGTTTTGCAGTCTTCAGTGCATGTTGCAAAGCTGAAAGGTTAGCTTACGCACAGAGAATTACAGCATAAGCCACATGTTCTCAGTGTATCTTTATAAAATGCACAAGCGCCTACTGTGACATCTTGCATCCCAAAAGACAGGGCTGTGAAGAATGTAGGGCAGATACATTCTGAGTTTGGAGGCACCAGCCTCCTGCAACCATTTTAAACTGAATATGAAGCCCAGAAAGTCTGAGCACTGGGCAGGAGGCAGCTTTTCCTGAGACATTAAATCTACATACAGGAATAAGAACAACTGCAAAGGAGTTGAGGTGTTGTTGAACACTCATGACACATCTGATGAGGGTGTTACTATTGTTCCCATTCTGAAAGGATGGTGAACAGATGGATGCTTCACTCTCTTGAGTGAAGTTCATTCCTCGGTTTCAGATAAAAACAATTATTTTACTCCTAGTATAGTTGCAAAGCAGATGAAAGCTGTGGATGAATGCAAGATGTCAACTATTATTTTGGATTTATAACAATGGAAAGTATTTATTTACTCCAAATCTGACAAAGCTCCTTTTCAGGAGTGATTATTTTTCTGATTTCTACAACAATAAGTAAACTAACTCTGAAAAAAAATCCCAGGCTATACACTGACTACCAGGTGGCAATTAATGATCTCTCAAAGACACATTCAGATTTGTCCCTCTACGCTTTTGTTAACTGATGACAGGAGTGTAAAATTGAGTGATAAATGAGTGAACCAAGCTCACAATGTTCAAAAAGGGAAATCTAAAACATCAGTCATCTTAAAGATCACTGCGGACTAAGCAGGCATGTTTAAGAAACTGTTTCCAGTTGCTTGTCATGGTGCTCCTGAATTTTTGCACAATCATCTTCTCAGTTTTGCTGCTAAAAAACTGCCTGCCGTGTCTCAAAACTGTTCTCACATAATTATTCTCTTATAGTGAGTAAATCCGACACTATTCTTCTAAGAGATAACAAACTGGATCAAAAGTCACCTCCATATTGTGAAACAAATTAAGCATTCATAATTTCAATAAATTCTTTGAGAACTTTGAATTTTTTTTTATAAAAAGAGCTTGAGTTGTGTGCATACCTTGGGATGCCAGGTTGTCACTGATAATTGTACCTAAAATTCTATTCTTGAGATGTCTCAAGACAGACAAGACTACACTGAGTTCATGTATTTTAGGACTCCTGTCTCTCCTCAGGCTTCCATAGTCTTTCTATTTGCATTGTGTTGCACATGTGAAGGCAATGTCAAAATGCACGTATCTTCTCTATTATAGCCTTCTCTAGTGATGACAGCATGGTCAGATGATCTCATGGAAGTTAGAGACCTCATTGATCAAAATTCTTGGGGCATAAAGAGCTAAGACAGAGGATGCTGTTAAGGAGTTTCCGTAAGAATTGTAAAACATAAGAGAAGTTACTCTTTTGCTCCAGTATTTGCACTTTTCAGCTGTAGCTAACTTTTTCAACATTAGGTCAGACTAGACTTTAGAAATGAAATCCGGCCTTTAGTGTGAATGCCACAGTATACTTTTCTTCCAGGGAAGTTTCTTGGATTGCCTGGGATAGTTCCTTGAAACTCCAGGAACAGATTTATTCCTTTTTTAAGAAATTGTATTAGATGAACCAGAGGAAGAGTGAGCTCAGGCTGTGGTGAAGTTAGCATAAGTTTTTTTCTCTTGGCTAAGTTCCATAATCACATGCTGTTAATAAATACTAATGGTAAGCTCCAGCATACACTGAATAAGAAATGATAAAGGAGTTTTATCTGCTTTATAATTGTATGCTGCACATAACGACAACAGAAAATTGACACTGTGACACTGTCCTTAAAAGACTCAAAATAATCAAAAAAGGTATTTCATTAACTATGCTGCATTTTACAAATGTCCTTGCTGAAAAGCACTTTTAACATTTCCCATTTTACCATTTACCACACTTCAGAGTCAGAGCTGTCAGCACAGAAATATTAACAAGTTCATTTTTTCTGTACTGAAAATGCCATTTACAAGAAATAGACACCTGAACTGGACCTAGGCATTTTAAAAGCTTTATAATTGGCCTTGACACTCATGATCCAAAATCTGTTCTCCTATTTTTGCATGTAGCTGAACTGAAAATTTTGCAGAAGGGATGTGGGAGGCCCTAAAGTCCTAACTGTTATGACCACTTGTTTTCAGGGGAATCTGTCAGGAAAATAATAAGTAATTGCAGCTAGTCTTGTTCATTACATTGTTTTCAAGGTCATGACATATTTTCTGCTTCTTGTCCCTTTTTTTTTATTCCCTCCAAACAAACATGTTTGAGTACTTGTCTTGTAAACAGATGCCAATACCTTCGGCAAAACTGCAGCTTACAAATTAACCTCCAATGTGTCCTTAAAAGGACACAAGCAATTTCAGTTAGCAGACTTATATCTGTTCTTCCTATCTAGCAATATATTATGTTGACTATAAACACTTCCATCCCAAGACTTCAGCGATATTACCCCCCTCAATGCCTTCTCCCAAAGACACATCCACAGGCAGTCAATATGCTCAGGTCAAAAAAGCATGACAGAAAAGGGAAACACATTTTTAAAATAGTAGATCTCACCTGCTTATTCATAAGTATGTAGATAATGGGATTGCAAACAGTACTGCTTTTTGCTAGGATGGAAGGTATGGTGCTTGCAACTGGAGTCACCACACCTGGCTTACCAAATGTTGCAAGCAGTGCTATGACTCCATAGGGAATCCAGCATATGAGGTAACAGATAACTGTAGTGATCACCATGAACAGTACGTGGTATTCTCTTCTGCGGGCAGCATTCTTATGGATTTTTCCAACCTAGTGAAAGGTGAATAAAAGACAGGATTTAAGGAAGTGAGCTATTGTTTTTATTGCTTTAACAAGCTGAGACTCTTGGTCTCCGATCAGTCATGATAATCAACATCTTAATTTCAGAAGCAAAACAAAGCTACATCCAAAGCTGCGGAAATGTTTTCATTATCTCCACCAGACAAAAGAGGAACACCTGCAGACATAATGATGTGCCAATGGCTTATATCAGCAGATCATGCTATGTGCCAAGGTAAGCCAGATTCATAGTGGAAGGTAGAACAGAAACAGAAAGATGACAGGACAAAATAAGATGGGGTACAGATCACTTATGGGTGCTTAGCCTCATTTTAAGAGAATTTTGAAGGAGTTTCTGGGAAATACTTGCAATGATAAACTTCAGAGTACTGACGTTGGTCTCCTTAAGCATCTTTGCAGCCAACAGAGAAAAAACAGGGACACTGCAGGGACACTCATTATGGAGCCAGCCTCTCTCCACCGACTCTAAAGGCATTTCAGCATACAGATCTCCCAAGTATATAGTTAATTCCTTAACAGACCGCCAGGAATCCACACATTTCAGTAGGATTTCAGGAAGTGCTCAAAAGATCAAAGTATACCAACTGCATGTTGTATTCAGCCAAGTGTTACTTAGAACCTCTTTAAGGTCTCTTTAAGGTCTCTTGGAGGATCTGGGCAACTACAGGCCTGTCAGCCTGGCCTCAATATCAGGGAAGGTTATGGAGCAGATCATCCTGAGGGCGATCACATAGCATGTGTGCAACAACATGCTATGGGGATTAGGCCCAGTCAGTGTGGGTTCATGAAAGCCAGGTTCTGCTTTACCAACCTGATCTCCTGTGACCAAGTAAGCCACATAGTGGATGAGGGCAAGGCTGTGGACATGGTCTACTTAGACTTCAGGAAGGCCTTTGACATGGTCTCCCACTGCTGCCTTCTGGAGAAGCTGGCAGCTCATGGCTCTAACAGGTGTACTCTCCACTGGGTGAAAAACTGGCTGGATGGCCGGGCCCAGAGAGTGGTGGTGAATGGAGTTAAATCCAGCTGGAAGGGGGTCAGTGTTGGTGCTGGTCCTCTTTAATATCTTTATTGATGATCTGGATAAGGGCATTGAGTGCATCCTCAGCAAGTTTGTAGATGACACCAAGCTGGGAGGAAGAGTTAACCTGGTTGAGCGTAGGAAGGCTCTGCAAAGGGATCTGGATGGGCTGGATCAATGGGCTGAGACCAACTGTATGAGTTTTGAAAAGGCCAAGTGCTGGGTCCTGCACTTCAGTCACAACATGCAACCCTATGCAATGCTACAGCCTTGGGACAGAGTGGCTGGAGAGCTGCATGGCAGAAAAGGATCTGGGGGGTGTCAGTTGACAGTTGTCTGAAATGAACCAGCGGTGTGCCCAGGTGGCCAAGAAGGTCAAAGGCCTCCTGGCTCGTATCAGGAAAATCGTGTGACCAGCAGGACTAATGATCATCCATCTATACTCAGCACTGGTGAGACCGCACCTCAAATACTGTATTCAGTTTTGGGCCCTCACTACAAGAAAGACATGGAGCATGTCCAAAGGGCAACGAAGCTGATGAAGGGTCTGGTGAAGCTGGTGAAGCACAGACCTTAGGAGCAGCGGCTAAGGAAGCTGGGGTTATTTAGTGTGGAGAAGAGCAGGCTCAAGGGAGACCTTTTCGCCCTCTATAGTTATCTGAAATAAGGATATAGTGAGGCGAGGATTGATCTGTTCTCCAGAATAACTGATGATAGGGCAAGAGGAAGTGGCCTTAAATTGCATCAGGGGTGGTTCAGATTAGATATTAAAAAAAAAAATCTTCACAGAAAGAGTGGTGAAGCATTGGAACAGACTCCCCAGAAAGTGATGGAGAACATACCTGGCAATGTTCAAGAAATGTGTAGATGAGGTGCTTAGGGACATGGTTTGCCAGGCATGGTGTTGAAGGGCTTACAGTTGGACTCGATGATCTTGAAGTTCTTCTCCAGCTATAATGATTCAGTGGTTCCATGATTCTATGATTCTTTGCCTCCTGAGTGTAATGCTTGAGAGCAAACTGTGAGAGCAAACTGCAAACAAGGAAACTAACCCCCTGTAAAGCTACAAGCATAAATAAGCAAAAGGGCAGCTCCCTTGAAAGAGTTCAAAATTTATCTAGCCAAAAAAAAAAAGTTTGAAATGATGGATTTAGCCTGATGCAATAGCATACTGATAAGCACATCCGTGTAAATGAATACATAGAATTAAAGGTGGAAGCCATTAATTATACAAGTCAAATAATGTCATCTACGATCTCAAGGTACATAGCTTACATGTGCTACTGTTGTGTGAATACTCAAAACTTCACCTACCTCTCTGTAGGTGTTTTTGTATTAAGCATGTGTTGATGTATTTGATTGTGTGAGTTAACAACATTACATAGCAGTTATAAAAGTATATATGAAAGGCAGAATAATATAGTGACAATCTTTTGGTTTTAATTAGTCTTAGTTTAATTAGTTACTTAGTTAATTTAGATTTAATTAGTTTTAATTCTAGTCTGCTGGTGGTGGTGAGGAATTGACCTTGATTTCAGTAGAAATGTTCTTGTCGAAAGTAAATAAAACAGACACAGACTTACTCTCCCAAAAATTAACAAGTATTTTTCCTGTGTTGTCTTCTAATTACCTTCTGCAAAATGTCAACTACAAAATAAAATCTGGCCTTCTTGAAACCACATGGGACTGTACTTTTCTTTGCAAGAACAGAGCTTGCTTATTTCACAGTTGCTCTGTCGTGAGAAAATCATTAATAATATATAGATGCTCCAATCCTGTATTGCTTATTTGAAATAAATATTTCCTGACTAATGGGAATTTTGTGCAGCTATAAAGTGCAAGATCAGCCACAGCGTTAGCTGCAGCTGTATTACAAACTTAATATTAACCATTAATATTGCAGGAACACCCAGGTAGCCATGGCCTGCACAAATAAAGGTCTTCAACGCTGACAGAGGCAGCAGTCAACACATTTTCTCTCTTCATTTAGACAACATCTCTGTCCAAGAGATTTTATCTTCTGTATAAATAAAACACAGACAAATGACAAGGGAAGAAAAAACGTGTAGAAGTGAGGTGATTGTGCTGGATTTTGGCATTTCCCTCATTTTTTTTTTTAGGTTGTTTTCTAGGAAGGCAAGGAAGGCTTGCACTGTCATTTGCTAATATATATTGATGTTATTAATTCACTTGACTGTTGGTCCCAATAGTTTCCTTGTAAAATTGATTGAGTTTGACCAAAGGTTTTGAAGTCTCCACATCGGACTAGAGAAGAAAGATCCATAATAATAATGTAAGATGAACTCAAATTAGACACCAAAGAATCCACTAGAGTAACTGTTTTTTTTTTTCTCTTCAATCTTTTCCATCTTTTTTCTCTGGTAATTAATAAGAAGCAAGCTCTGATCACATCTGCTTCTAAAATAGGACATTGATAATGTCTCCCTGATATCTATTAAGGGTGACCTTCAACTGCAGTCTTCTATAATTGAGTTTAAAAAATAATTTGTCATGAGACAAACTTAACTGGAAAGCAAATTTGGTTAACTGTCAAGCTTGCAGAGTCTTTTTCCAGGTTTATGCCAGTATACCCAATTGCTTTTTTTTTTTTTTTTCTTTTTTAAGTAAGTGCCTCATATTATAATCCTATAATAATGACTTAATAACAGCCCAGATCCTGGAAAGGAGAAAGTTAAAATTCTGGGATGTTTTTGAAGTAATTTTTTTTTCAAAAGTACGTTTATCTTGTCATTTCAGGGAAGAGATTAAAAGTATAGAGTAGCAGGGCAAAAAGCAAGCAATGGACCAGAGGAGGTAAAGAAGGATCAAAACATATGATCTTCCTTAAGAGCGCCAAAATCCTGGTTACCTAGATGCCCCAACTTTACAACTCATTTCCTTCCTCATTATGAGTATTCTCCCTTTTTCTTGGTATTCTGGCTGCCAGTCTCCTTTAGCTTTCTCTCACTCCATATCTCCATGGCCTCATGTTTACACTTGAGACTCAAGGTTCAGTCATCTTCCCTTAGCACTAAACCTCTTGATCAGCCACCTGTTCGAAGACATCAGGAAGATGGAGGATGTCCTCCAGCTCAGGAACAGCTTGAGAAAGGGTGTTACTGTAGCAGAATCAGGGTGATGATGATATCAAGTTGATGCAGTCTGGGATACCTTAGCATAGCAAGAAATGATAGAGGATTTGAAGAAGTGTTAAATTGTTCTGTAAGAAGTCCTTGAAGAGTTCTGTTTCTGAAGGCACGTACTATATTGTTTGCTCACTTTTTGAACCATTGTCTTTGCAACTTTGAAGCCCACATTTAAAAATGTTTTCTTTAAGAATTCTGTTAATAGGCACTAGAAAGCTTCAAGCAAAATGTAGTTCAAGTTGACCTGACCTACAGAAAAACTATGTTTTTTCAAGGAAAAAAAAAAGTAGGCAACTTAAAATGAGTCTTATTTAAAAACTTGGGGGAAAGGTAATGCAATTGCTACACACTACTTTCAGCATTTAAATGGCAGTGCTTCTTAAAAAACATTTGGTGTCTGGACATCCAATTGGTACAAGAGCATCAGATGATGGTAATAGAAAGTAGATTCAAATAATGTTCTAGACTAGCTTTGTTAAGTCAAATTGAGTTGCAAAGATATAAAGTGTTTGTGCATCCAATATATTTTTAAAATTTATGAAAGATCTAAAACATCATTACAATGACACAAAATCTGGATTGTTGGGACCAAAATAAGTTCAAAAGGGTTGGAAAACACGTGCTTTTGCTATAACATCCTCATAGGAAAGCTCCGGAAGTATGGACTGGATGAGTGGACTGTGAAGTGGATTGAGAACTGGCTGGATGGCAGAGCCCAGAGCGTGGTGATAAACAGGGCCGAGTCTGGTTGGAGGCCTGTGGACAGTGGTGTCCCGCAGGGGTCAGTACTGGGCCCGGTGCTCTTCAACTTGTTCATCAATGACTTGGATGAGGGCACAGAGTGCACCCTCAGCAGGTTTGTAGATGACACCAAATTGGGAGGAGTCTCTGATGCTCCAGAGGGCTGTGCTGCCATTCAGAGAGACCTAGACAGGATGGAGAGTTGGGCAGAGAGGAACCTTAAGAGGTTCAACAGGGACAAATGCAGGGTCCCACACCTGGGGCAGGATGACCTCAGGCACCAGTACAGATTAGGGGCTGACCTGCTGGAAAGCAGCTCTGCAGAGAGGGACCTGGGAGTCCTGGTTGACAACAGGTTGACCATGAGGCAGCAATGTGCCCTCGTGGCCAAGAAGGGATCCTGGCCTGCATCCAAAGGAGCGTTGCCAGTAGGTCGAGGGAGGGGATCCTGCCCCTCTACTCAGCTCTGGTGAGGCCGCATCTGGAGTATTGGGTGCAGTTCTGGGCTCTCCAGTACAAGAAGGACATTGAGCTTCTAGAGAGGGTCCAGTGGAGAGCCACGAAGATGATTAAAGGACTGGAGCATTTGTCATATGAGGAAAGACTAAGCGAGCTGGGCCTGTTTAGTCTGGAGAAAATAAGGCTGAGAGGAGATTTGATTGACATGTTCAAGTATCTGAGGGGTGATTGTAGGGAGGATGGGGCCAGGCTCTTCTCCATGGTGGCCGGTGACAAGACGAGGGTAACGGGTGTAGGTTGAAACACGGAAGTTCCACCTCTATATGACCCTCTTGCCTGTGATGGTGACAGGGCCCTAGAACAGGCTGCCCAGAGAGGCCGTGGAGTCTCCTTCTCTGGAGATCTTCCAAACCTGCCTGGATGCCACCCTGTGCCACGTGCTCTAGGTGTCCCTGCTGGAGCAGGGGGGTTGGACTCGATGCTATTTAGAGGTCCCTTCCAACCTTAAGCATTCTGTGATTCTGTGGTTATGTGATAAACTCTTTTCTCCGGGACAAAGGCCATCTCCTGCCAAATTTGGGAGTTTGCTTGTACTGACATAGAAAAGGCATTACAGTTAAGGAATTTCTTTCTTTTTTTTTTCTTTTTTTTTTTTTAATTTTTGAGATTCTTTTTTAATGAGGGAATGATATCTCCTATAGCTTCATTCTGGGAAGTGGCAGAAGTGCTTTGGTTGAAACTTGAGAAATCAGCCTGAGGTAGCTGCAGACAAGCTTGTCTGAACTTGGGCACTGAGTGCAAGATTGACACAATTAGCTCTCTCCTTGTTTTGTCCTGTAACCATATCTATGTAGTATCCTTTTCCCCCTGCTTTTCCACTCAATCTGACATGCTAGACACTATCTAGATGATTATGGCGATCTACTGAGCAGATGCATTAGATTTGATAGACCAGAGAGCATAGGAAAAGCCATGGGAGTTTTCATGGTTGGCAGTGGCAGAAATATGCCCAAAGGGGGTCTAAGTGACATATTGCTTGGTTGACATCAAAAGATGCGTCCTCCTTCCAAGCTGACAGGGTATACCAGATATTTACCTCACCATGTGACAGGGTACTATTTCATGCACTGGGAAAGAAGAAACTGGAGAACTCCATACAAAGTACAGAAAATTTCAACACAGCTAGTGAAAGTGTGGAATAAACCATTGAAAGAGGAACTTACAGTGGGAAATGGAGGCAGTTAGTAACAAGGGAGGCTAACAGGTTAGTGCTTATAAAAATAGGAACCCAAATATCTGCTGTAGCAGCTACTTTCCCAGGAATTTCAGCCAGAGTGTTGGCAAATTTATGGGCTCTCACAACAGGGATATGGGGGAAAGGATCTACTTAGATGCATCTACTTAGCTTACCTTATAGAAAGGAGAGGATGAGTCTGTCCTTTCCCTTGCAGAAGGCTAACCAGCACTTCCAAACACATTAACTCTGTTGAATATGGGAGCAAATATATTGTTTTGGATATGCTTTTCCTTAGGCCACGCTTGGCTCCACATTTTTGAAGAGCCCTAAATGGTGTCTTTGCCAAGACAGGCCAAAGCCAGCCTCCCCCTTCCTATGCTCCAGAGACCCATATTTGACCTACAACTCTTGCTCAGCTCACTTTAGATTTACCTGGACATGAACAGTGGGATCTGGGGGGTTCTGGTGACACCTCAGGTACTTAAGAGTGGCCTCTTGTACTAGGAAAGGCTTAACTAATGGGTGTACAGAGAGAGAAGTTGTGTTGTGAGCAAGTGGCCTGTGAGGCCAGGCAAACATATATCAAACATATATATATATATAAAAGTCATTCCTAAAAGTCTGGGATATAAGTCCTAGCACATAGTACGTGCTCCCATCACTCATAGGCAAATTATATGAGTGTGTGTGTGTATATAGGATTTATTTTTAATTATTTTAGTGTTACTGAAGTCCATATGAAAGATATTTTATCAGCTGAAATCTGGATTTATTGGGAAAAAATATTATTGAAATGGGTCCAGTCATCTTAATGTTTCAAGTTAAAGTGAAGCTATGCTGTAAATGCTGAACTTACTTAGGGCATCATACACTGAAATGTTATTGCTACCATTATCATTAAAGCTCTATTGTGGAGTTAAGAAATACTAAACTCTTGTTTAGTTGCAGGAATTCTTTTACTATACTAGCTAAAAGACTATTAGGAGTAATTGGATTTACACATTAAGCACATTTGCATTCACTAAACAAACTCATGGTATCACTTTCTTCATCCATACAATGGGTATGATTTTAAACTGACCTTTCCTCACTGTGGATTTTCTAGCATCAACATGCATGAGAAAATTAATGGTGTATTACCCAGAGCTATCATTTATTTTACCTAACAGTCTAATTTTAGAAAGGCAAGTATATTATAAATGCATACCTTCCTAAAATGGGGATATTCCCTTCTCTCTCTTAAGCTACATTCTTACTAATCAAGGTAATAGCTACAAAAACATGAGCTTGTGCTTCTCCCCATGCTCAGCTGGCAGGACATCAGCCAGCTCCAGGTCAAAGCTGAGCAGGCACAGTGCTCAGGCCAGATTACAAACTCAGCCTCCCACCAAGCTAGTTTATCCACTCAGTTCAACAGCGGCCAACACAGCATGCAAGGTCTGCTGCTGCCTCACATCCGACCAGCCTCAAATAGGGGCAACATGTACATAGCCCCTTCAGCAACTTGTCCAGACAGACCCAGACAGCAGCTGGGGCTTTTTTTTTTTTTTTTTTTTTTTCCTTATAGTGGAAGTAGGCAGCTGGGAGAAGCTGCTTGACTTCGTGAGGAGGTCAAACCAAACAGCCCAGCCCCAGAAGACACTGGCTCACACTTAGGGACTGATTCATTAGACAGCCTGCAGGCATCACAGCAACAACTAAGCCAATTCAGAAATGGTAAAATCTAAGTCCAATAAGGGAAAAAAAAATACTTTCTGAGATGAAGTACAATCATCTTAAAGTTAAGGAATCGGCAGCCCTGGCTACTCATTTAAGCAGATATATTCTTTATGATGATATGCACTTCTCTAAAATATCACTTGTATATCCTTCAGTAATGGGAAGACTGCATATACAGCTGCTGTCTCTGGTATTTGCAGCAGCACTTCCATGGCACTTAGCTGCCTGAAACAAATCAAAGACGTGTAGAAAATAAGATAGGTGGGAAATGGAAACTGAAAGGGCAGTGAGGTGTGCTTGCTATCTAGAAGATATAGTCAAAACAAAGTGCATGAAGCTTCAAATGTTATGTTCAAAGTTATTTAAATTCTAATCTATTTTCTATCAAAAGGTTGATCAAAAATATGTCATATAAAATACTAAGGTTGTTGTTTTGAGTTTTTGTTTGTTTTGCTTTGTTTTTTTTCTACATCTAACACGCTTTACACTACTTATTCAAATTCCCTAGACAGTTTGGGAGACTGTAATAGATGGGGAGACCGTAACCCCTTCCCTTTGAAGCCATGAAGTTTAAGTTGTCCAACCATTGGCAACCACAGTGTATGTTACTTGCTGGTACTTGGCTGCTTGTTTAAATGCAGTTCTAGGGAGCATGTTATAACTGGCCTTGATTCACACCAACTGACATTCCTATTAATGGGATGAATGGGAATACGCTGGCATGAATTAACATAAAGACCAAATTATATCCTACTGATGATGAAGGTAGAAAGGAACTTTAAAAACAGGATGCACTTCTCTGCTTTCAGCACAAGCTGCAAAGGTCTTTCAAAGTACCTAACTCTTTCTTTTAACTGTAAAAGAAAGCTAGAAGGTTAATCGGCATTGGACATCTAATATTTAGGTTGTTAAGTTTATATGAACAGAACTACATCCATAAAAGACCACAAAGGGACAAAGATGCAGGTAGTATTTTCCATTGCATTGTAGGCACTATAGGATTTTACAGTAGTATATGTTTAAAAAAAAGGTGATAGCATTTGCCAAATAAGGTATTATAAAAGAGAAAAGCATGTGTCTTTTAAGGATGAAAGAGTAGGAAAACTGAAGACACTTATCAAAAATCTGAATCTGGAAAGATTCTGGGGAAGAAAATCAGACTCCTCTGTGGCTCTGTGCAGAAACATGGCCAGCCATCCTGAAGATAGAGGATTTTTGTAGTAAGAGAGGCAGATAGTAAGACAGACAAAGACTGTGGTCTGTTTTGATTGCAACACAGTGGAGGAGGTATTTCTTTGGTCTTTGAAAGGTTTTGTTGCATGGCTGAATTAAGCAGGAAGTTTTGTCAGCAAATACCTCACAGATTCCTGAAGGACATTCAGTAGCCAGTGAACTAAATAAGAACAACCTAGGCCCATGCTACTGGATCCATCTACTAGGGGGAAACAGAGGAACTCTATTTGCAGGAGGTAAAAATATAAGATCTGAAGTATCTGATACTGGAAATAAAATGGAAATTCAGATAGTTTTGTAAGGATATAAGAGTATTACTAGGAGCTGTTTAACAACATAACTTCCTGCTATCAAGCTAGAAGGTTCTAAACCACTTCCAGCAAATTGAGCCGATAGTTTTGTTTACAACTCCTCTACTTTAAAATTTTCTTAACAGAATATACCTGTAATGGGTTTACTTTTCCAATAACCAACTTCTGTTTTTCTTTGTTTATTTTAATAACTTTTGCAATGGTTTGGACTGATTTAGCAGCCCAGCTGAATGTAAAGGAAATGAAAGTGAAAAGTGAAAATATCTTTCTCATTTTTAAAGCTGGTTTCAGTGTATTTGGCATCAAAGAATTTCTAGAGCAGAAGGGAGAAATATCAGGCATTAATTCCGTCTTGGTTCCTGTGTACATTCTTCCAGATAAAGCATCGTGCAGAATGTATATCTGCAAAATTGCTGCTACGGCTGGGCTCTCCAAAAAGCAATGAATTGACAGGTGTAAAATTTATCTTCCAGATCTCAAAGTTATCATTTGATGCTAAGCAATAAGATCCTACTACCTATTTAGGAAATGGATTGCACATTGCTCTGCATGTAAGGGAAGAACTGTGTTTTATCATAGGTAACAAGAAAAATGTTTGGAAAGACAAATAAAATTAAAGTGGGAAATAACACCCTGTGTGTTATAATTATCAAGGACAATAAATACAAGAGTAAATGCCAACTGAGATCAGAAAATCTATTTGATTAGAATCAGAGTATATTAAAACCTTCTCCCTAATTCTTATTTGGACAAATCTGTATTTGAAGTTTGGGTTGCCTATTCTGCCTTCTCTGTGAAAGTCTATGTATGTGTGAGTGTGTATATGTATATATACATACATATATACATATAAGAAAGCTATGATGCAAGTATGGCTCACTGCCCTGCTCAGCTCTTGAATGAGATTAACAGCAACAACCTTTCCTATCCTATTCTTGACATACCAATATTTCCTCTATATCTGGAGTGTGAATTAAAAAAAAAAATGCACCCAACCACAATTCCTTGTTTTGGGGGGAATGGTCAAGTTTTCCTGTGCTTTACTGAGGCCCAACACACACATCCTCCACCAAGTCCAAGAAAATTTCTAGAGCTCAACAAGACAGAAAGGCAGCAAGGGCACCTGGGCATACCTTTGAATTACCTATTTATATTTAAATAAGTCAAATATGTGTGCTTGGATTTGCATGTCAAATTCTCTTCTCCAGAATAACTACAGACAGAACAAGAGGAAATGGCCTCAAGTGGCAGCAGAGGAGGTTCAGTTTGGATATTGGGAAGAATTTCTACATTGAAAGAGTGGTGAAGCGTTGGAACAGGTTGCCCAGGGAAGTGGTGGAGTCACCGTCCCAGGCGGAAATGTGTAGATGAGGCACTTGGAGACATGGTTTGGCAGGCATGGTGGTGATGGGTTAATGGTTGGACTCGATGATCTTGAAGGTCTTTTCCAAACATAATGACTCTATGATTCACAGAATATATACCTAAAGTGGCTTCAAACTCTCTTTTCATTGGCATCTTTAATTATTCTCCTGGCTCTAGTGATGATGCCCAAATTGGCCTGAAAGCATTCTTCTCCATACTTGTGAGAGACTCTTTCTCTCAAATTATTACAAACACATCACAACACAAATGTATTCAGTAAAAAAAAAAAAAAAAAAAAAAAAGTGACCCTGCAACGTTTGGAAGTCTTCAGTTTCTCTCTCTCTGGTGAGAGCGCTGCGAGGTTGGCCCAACACTCTGCTGAATTTTCATCTCCTTACAGCACACCATCGTTTTTTCATTATACTGGACAAATAAGAGGGGAAAATATAGTATGTTAAATCCTAAATTAGAGGAACTAAATTTAAGCAATAAGCTCAAAGCTAAGGTCTATACATCTGCTATTTTTTTTTCCCTCAGAAGTGTGTGTATCCAGAACAGTGTTGTACCTGAAAATGTTAGGTCTCCCTACCTCCCACTCTGATATGTCAGAGAGGATGAGCTAGATGAAATAGGCATAGTGAGTTATATCCAGTCTGGGTGCTTATATACGCTTATCCTAGCTCACAGAAAATGATGATGAATTCCTTTTCTGTAGCATATGTAATAAAGACAGTCTTTATAAATTATGTATCATTTTAAAACTTTCAGTTAGGAAGCTTGTACTTAAGCTGTAGGAAAGTTTCATATTTGTTTTATATTAGTAAAAAGCAAGGTAAGCAGAACCATTATTGCAATTTTATGAGTGCAATAAATTATCCTGCAAGGCAGTCATTGACAGTGCAGTTATTTGAGCTTCTAGAAGGCTATGATTAAGTGCAGAATAATCCAGGAATAAACAAGACTGAATCCCTTACTAAATGCTCTGTAATCCTCTTCCTACATCCCTTACCATTAGATGGGTGAGGAAGGCAGAGCATCTCTGGAACGAGGTGCACATGAGAATACAAAGCGGTCCCTGAGCTGCACGAACACACACCTCCCCGTGAGGAGCAGATGAGCTGGCATTTGTTTTTCTAGGAAGGTGAAGGTTATGCAGTACAGTATGGATATTTGTCTGTGATCAGTTTTCACAAACTGATGATGTAACTAGGTATGGCAAAATAGCAGGTATAGATATGACCCCACAAGGCCGCAAAATTAATGGCAAATATTTCAAGTTTGCCTTATTTTCTGTCATCTTGCAGCTGTGCGGATGCTGGCACTTACCCTCTATTCTTTGCTGATAAGTAGGAAAAGTCCTGACAAGAAACAGTAGCACACAGGAATTTTTTATACAGTTTTGGTGATGTAGGCTCAGATGATGCTAAAATAGGACTTCCACTATGTGGAAGAAGCTTTCTCTCCCTCTCTATCTTTCTTTCTTTTGATTATATCAGCATCCCAGAAAACTGCCTTAAAAGAGAAGCTTACAACTTAGATATCTTCAAGTTAGGTGAGGTTAATAACTAAGAACTAAAGAACTAAGGTTCTTTAAACCAACACGTGTATTATTACCAACATGTTTATTATAAACACGCTACAGGTATTTTTGTATTCCATACAAGTATGGAAAAATAGGTTTTAAAGGAAATGTCATTACAAAATATAGTGAAGGTGTGTGACAGGACATGTATATCCCTTTTTCTTTTTTAACAAGATGTCTCTGACTTATTCTCTCAGTGTCTGACATGATTGTACTACTTCATATCCAGTCAGATCTTTCCCTTTGTCCATCTTTTGGAGTTGGACAACATTTGAAAAGGAAATAAATGTTTCCTAATGCAAGAAGAACGCTTAAATATGTCAAAAAGTATAAATAATATGTCATAAAGTACTCTGCAACTAACTCAAAAAAATGTCAAATGTGACAGAATTAGCCGTTTTTGTAATGTTTGAGGCTATTCCTGTTCTTACATACTCAGAAATCTGGCATGCTGGAAGTTTATTTTACTTTGTCAGATGCACATTAAAATGAATAGCAGCTGGTGGAGTCAAAGGATTGAATTTGTCTGCTTTTCTACCATTTCCTTTTTTTTGTATTACCACAAACTACTCCAGTACTGCAAATTTCCTGTTACTTTGATTAATTTGTATTATAATTCTTGCAAATGAATGTTGTGACTGCCCTGGATTTTAAGCATTTAAAATAATAGAGCCAGAGGGCTGGAAGGATCCTGATGAGATCTAGTGGCATCTGTCTCTCCTCCTTCTCCATCACACGCTCTAGGGCAGGGTGAGCATACCTACAAGCCTGAGAGTTACTCGGGAAAAGAGATCTCTTAATCCTAAATTTTCAATTACATGATACACTATTTATATCCTTAGGAACTTTTGATGATCTCCGATTTGAGGCTTAATTTTTATAGATTGTTTCCTTTTGCCTTTCCCTAAATGTAAGGGACCATAATTAATTAATCATAACCTTTTTTTTTTTTTTTTTTCTCTTAGTAGACGAGTTTTATATATGGGAAAGCTGTTCACATGCCTGTTCTCAACCTTTACTTCTCTTGGCTAACATTATCCTTGTTTCATAGATCATGTTTTGCAAACCTTAAACATCCATGTTGCAAAAAAACCTGCACTTAAATCTACTTACATCACAAATACTATTTTCTTTTTTAATTCAATAGGTCAGGTGTGCTATGAAAATGGAAATGATGGGACCAAATTTTGACCAATTTCTGTTGGCAGTTCTGATCTGGAGCATTCTATTGCAAAAAGACTGAAAACCTTTTTTTTTTTTTTTTTTTCCAAAGGGCTTCTAAAGTAGTGAGAGCAAGAATAAAATTAAAAAGAAAAAAAATCTATCTCCCAATTAGAGTGACTCAACCACGACTTAATGGGGTATCTACAGAAAGGGAGTAATTGGAAAAAAAATGCGACTATTGGATCTTTAGGAAACAAAATTCCTTTTCTGATGTTTCTACAGCAAGTGCTGCAGAATTTTCAGTGGATACTGAAGTGGTTATCTTCTCTGATATACCCTTAGCAGAGTATCTTAATACAAGTGCTCTAGTTGTGGACTTTGTCTTACAATGTCTATATGAAAATACTAAGCTAGAGGATACTTCAGCTGTAAGTTTTCCTAGATCTTTTTTTCAGCATTGCAGTCTGCTTGCATTCCAGAATAAATGATCACTCTAATAGACATTGCATGTGTCACTTTATGCTGAAGAGGTTCTCCTGAGATTTATATTTTACTTCACTATCTATATATACTTATTTATTCCTAGAATGGTATTTTTTTCTGTGTGCACTGTTTACATCAAGAAAAAATATTAATCCACCCCTGAAGGCCATAGCCACAATTGTGTATATATATGGACATATAATTTGGAAGACAGACAAAAACAATTTTTTGATTTTTTTTTCCTCTCAAAGATAGTTTTGTACTACTTCCAACATGAGATTAAGCAATTCCTAAACCAGCAAATGCTGCACAATTTCAAAACTTGCTCACAGCACAGAATATTCATCCAAGAAGGGTCCGTCTATAGCAAACTTGCAGATGACTTTGCAAGAGCCTCCACTGTTCTTCACTGAAACAAAGTTCACCAAGCCTACTTTAAAGTCAGCAATTTTCTATGGAGATGCCAGCATCACTTAGGGTAGAAGTGACAGTTTTATAGAACTGATAGCACTGCTGGAGACCTACTGGCATTTCTAAGAGTAAGTCAAATATTTTTAAAACTGTTGAGCTGCATTAACTTCACCACACTGGGATAAATCCTTGTAATTCCTTTGCAGAAATGTCGTAGTACAGATTATAGTGCTGAAACACATATGTAAACTATTCTGTCAGTCAATGACAGTGGTTTTTCACGGGTTATAGATGCTGTACATGTAAAAAGTAGAACATGCAGCTTTACAAAAACTGTTTATTTAGCAAGCGCTATTTCAGTTTTATATTTGGTCAGTAATCATATATAACATAAAATGTGGGAGACTACTGGTTTGTGATAAGCATCCTCTCTTTGAAAGAAAGCAATGAAAGACAGTAATAGTCCCTCACATTATATTGGCTTTGATACCACTCATTCTTTTGAATTTTGACAGCTCCAAGTGCTCTGAGCCTATAAACTAGAATTATCATGACAGGAAAAGAATTTCAGTAAGAAAAGGACTGAAGTAATCAGAAAATGACCTGGAAATATGATAGCTGCTACTAGAACCTTAGTTCTAAATAATATTGCTCTTCCTACATTTTTTTTCCCTAGTTGCTGTATTGTTGCTACTTTGCTGTAATATTCCAGGAAGCACTTTTGTAAGCGATTTCTTCAAGTAGCACAGATTTGTGGGTTATAGGGGAACAAGAAGAATAAAGGAGTAGTGATGGCAACTGAAAACAGTCAATGTAGATTTCGAACTTTAGTCCCAAGCAGCAAATTTGTTATCACACTGTATCAGTTCGAGCTATTTGCCTTGTATTCCCGCATACCTTGAGGTGACAGAAGGGCACACTAGCTGACTTCTATCAGTTAAAACAAGATTCTGACTTTTCTTTAGCCTATTTTTATATTTGTATGCAGCGGATATAATTCTAGAATAGTGAGGTGGCACTTTAACAGATAACAAAATAATCTTCCACCAGTGAGACCACTGAATCTATAGCTAAGTACCTATCATCTTGTACACCTGTAGTTTTTGCTCAGGAGAAATCCAAGTGTAACCTTACATAGAGACTAGGGACATAGTTCTATCGGATCCTTTGATCAGTAAATCTGACCAGTCATCTAAGCCTTAATGTATTCATGAATTTAGATGGCAACAGTCATTTTCAGCAAGGTCTCTGTTGATCAACACTAATGTGAGCAGAAAAGAAAGGAAAATTAAAGGAATGGAAAGAAACGGAAAGGAAAGTAGAAAGGGGAATGAGCAATGGGAAAGTCTGGGTACCGAATAATCTATTTTATGAAAATCTCTACAGAGGCATGTGACCTGTATAACCAGGGAATTCTGAAGGACTGTACACGGACCAGCCTTCTTACTTGCTTGAGTCATATTATATTCTTGGAGTTTGGGATTTTAGCTTGAAGAAGTTGAGTGCTGCTTTCTAGGCTTATGTTTCCTAAGTTTTTTTTTTTTTGTCTCAGTTACTGTTCATGATTAGGTGACCATTTACTTAGTGATTGGTTTCTGAACTGTACTTACACCTCTAGTTTTGCCTCTACAAAAAGCATACTGCAAAAGAAGCAATGTGAGTCTGTATTTCTTTTGCTTGTTAATTATTCATTTAAAAACTCTGAAAAGAAATTTTACTTTAAAGATAAAGGACACATTAAGCAACATTCCTGCCTTTTTCCTAATCTGTCGACTAAATCCACTCTGTAAACTCTCTCAGATCAACCAAAAGAGATAATGCGTTAAATTCTTCACAGGGATTCTGCTTTAATTGTTTTAGTAAATAAACTTGACCATGAAGAACCAATGATGAATAAAATGGTAAATTTAAGTAAGTAAGTACTCTTTTCCATTCTGTTTAATCTGGGTACACATTGCTAGTTATTAGTGTCATAATTCCCCAGGTAACCAGGGAAAACGTCAAGAGTAAAGGATTTTTTACAATAGATGTTGCCCAATACCACAGAACTGAAGTGAGAAAGAAACTGTGTAAGGAATAAAGTTTGTCACTTTTAATAGCTGGAGTGATTAATCAATGAACCAGATTTTCTGAGGAAGTAATAGAATTTCCCTTTCTTAAATTCCGTTAATCAAGGATCGATGTATTTCTGGAAGATGGGCTTATATTTTGTCAAACACATCATATCAGTTCAAATGAAGAGTAGCATCTCAGTGAAACATTCTGACCACAGGTTGGCAGACTAGATAATCTAATGATCCTTTTTGGAGGTGAATTCTTATTAATCCTTAAATAAGCTTCCTAGGGTAGGCAAGAACTGAATTTATAATGTGAACAATAAGCAAGTAAAATAAAAGTTAAAATAACATCGAAAACCCATCGTAAAGAAACACAGCTTCTTAAGCTTTGTTTTTCTTTACAGGTTGCTTTTCAGAAACTGAAGACAGCTACCATTAAAACAAGTGATTATGTTTAGAATCACAAATGTAGCTAATTAACAATACTGATTATGACTTAACCTGGAATACAAATGAGATCAGTAAATCTTATCACTAAAATCTATTCTAGGGTAATGCCTGTATTTGCTTGCATAGCAGAGTGAAAGGGATGGTCTGTCCAACAGGATTGGACATACCCAGAGCCCTCTAAAAACTCCTGATTTTTCAGAACAGCTATTTTTGGCTTAATGAGCATGCTTTTGTTTTGTTTCATGGCAGTTCCTCTTAATGCATACAAATATTGTATGAGCACCCGAATGACAGGCAAACCAAAATGTAGAATGACTCTCAAATGTGGTACCACAAGTGAAAGTAGATAATGTTTTAACAGTGGTTTATGAAGATGCTTTTCTCACTACATAAACACTTCTTGAGTGTCACTGGTTCTGTAGCTCTGGTCACAGTCCTTAGGAGAAAAAGAAAAGGCACATAAAAAAAGACAATATCTTTTTTTTTTTCAAATAGGTGAGCAAAATTCCACACAGCATATAAATTTATGCAATGGTATAAGAAGATTGGGGATTTTGCCGTCAATTCCTTTCATAACACCCCATAAACAACCTAATTATTTTCATGGTTATTCTGAACACAGAATTTTTCACAAAATTAGGAAAACTAACTCCAAGGTGTCTTTGAAGAGGGATATGCAAAAGGCCTTGATTATATATGCATTGTTAAGGTTTCTTCTCACTATACAAAGGACTGTACCTCAGACAGTGTTACCACAGTCTGATTTTGCTTTAGATATTCTGGCCGGGCTTTTTTTTTCTTTTTTTTTTTTGAGACAGTGATACATATCATTTGATTACATACAGGGAAGCAACATAGATACTTTAAATAATCTTCTAATTTTTCTAATTCCAGTTTCAAGGCATCTCACATATGTCTGGGACAGAATCAAGACACAAACTCCTCTAGCGAAGATTTATTAACAGGTCTACTCTAGTCAATATCCGTAAAATACTCATTATAGTACACATTCAGCTCACTTGTAACATTTTCATTTCTGGATTCTGTCCTGAAAGAATCCATCAGAGTGCAATAAGGAAACTGGAATGACTAATGTCAGAAACACTGTTAATTCTGTCCACTGTGAATTTTACCACCAGCGAGAGAAAAGAGTGCCTTAAAGAAAAGTTTCTTACAAAATCCCACAGTTGTTCTGAACAAATCTAAAGTAATCGAGCAATACCTGTACTTTCTCAAGAAAAGGTCAAATCAAAAAGAATACTGAGCTAACAAGATGATTCAGCAAGATGAAATTGTATTTCTTTTAACTTGACATTTAGACTGAATTAACATCCTGAACTTACTCAGAAAGCAAAGGAGCTCAAAGTAAATCCATTTACTTTTATATTGAGCAAATCCCAAATGTGTCAGAGTCACATGACCAAGCTCCTACTGAGCCTTGACCATCACGGAGCACAAAGGTACGAGCGGGGCAGAAGAGCTTTCTCACCACTGGAGAGTGAAAGAAAGCATACAAAAAGAAAGAGTTCCCACAAGTAGCACACAATTAATAAAAGGCCAAAACCAGATTGCCAATCGCAGCTACAATTTTTTCCCACGAAGGGCTCAGAGATTGATGTGAAAAGACCATGTTGAAGAGATATGAAAGTCAATTCTTTTAACTTGACATTTAGACTGAACTAATATCTTCAACTTACTCAACAAGCAAGGGAGATGAAAGTATTAGAATAGGCTTTTAGTGAGTGCCTGCAAGTCATACAAATGGTGAAACAGAAAAGCAATATCCAGTTGAATTATCCAGTGACTTTTCCAAAGGTGGGTGTATTTTCAGGTCCAGCTCTTTCTGAAGGTATCAGAACAGAGTTAAATGCTACTGGTACTTATATAGAGATTATCTATGATCAGAAACTAGTGCAATATTCGTCTTGTTTCGTCTGCAATATTCATCTGCAAGTTAATGGCTTTTTTGTAGTGTTTTGTAAATTTAAAATCAAGCTTTAAACATGCTCAGTGTGACTGCTGATATGTATGTGCTTCAGTGCTCACAGGGCAGACCAAGCTCCATTTATCATGGGAACTTTCTTCTATTTTAACTTCGTCTCAGAATATTTATGGGTTTGTTTCATTTCTACTTCTATGCAGGTGGTTTTATTCATACTTTGTTTATGATTAATATTTAATAGCCCAGAGATAAGCCAGCAAGATCACAGCGAAGTGGATATTTCTCTTTCCATACGTTCTGGTTGATTTCCGGAGAGGTGTTACATTATTAGATAAAATGGATGTTACAGCCTTCTAAAACACCACAATACTGTCGCTCAACTCCCTTTTATGTGACTAGAAGCAAAACTGTCTGATAATAACAGGATCCTCCAATTAAACATCTCACATGCCTTTTATTATCTAAGAAGCTGTTTAGACAACAGATCTCCTATTTGAATTTAGATTATTGCTCTCAAATACAACAGAAGGTATGGAATATACCCTAGAGGCAGCCCTATCACGTACTCAACTGTGATTAATCTAACTGCTTAGCAGATGTCACCTGTGCTATTAGAAACCAACAATTACTCATTCATGGTAAGTTAAAATCACCCTAGCTCAATCCAAAGACAGTTTTTCATTGTTTTAAGGTGTACATAGTGTATGCTTTTTAAAAGAATAACCATGGCAGGAAGATGCTTATCTAACAGAAAAGTGATGTCTTAGATCCAGAAATCTTAAAAAGGAAGACTGAACTTTCACTCTTTTTGCAAGAATGAAATTGTAATAAAAGAAGAAGAGTGTCTCAAAGCTACAAACAGGACATTGGTTGTTACAATGACAGCTGTATGGAATATAAAAGTTAGGGAAGTCAATGGATTAAGTGCTGTCTTCTCAAAAATACCTTGAGAAATGAAGTAATATACTTCATATACATTTCTCTGAAGGAAACACGGGCAACTTATTGTATCTTTTCCTCTCCTAGCCTTTACCTATCCAGTGGGGTACGGACTTACTGCATATAGACTCCTGTGATTTTGAAGATCTCTGTAAGTAAGCAGTTCAAGAGTTCGCTTGAAAACTCCACTTATTACTAATGAAGTTCAAATAAATAAAGTGCTTAGTAATAAGAGATGTGACACACTCTCTGTGGTATGATAGATCCATATCATTTCTCCTGGGAAGGTTCAGAATAAATGCTCTCTCACTGAGGCAGCTTCCTTCTAAAATTAAAAGTGTCAGGTGTAAACTGGAAATTGCCTGAATGGTATCTGTTTTCTTCCAGCAGGACCAGATGTTTTGAAGAGCCATATGCTAGAACTTAATTAAAAAAGCTGTAAAAGCTTCTACTCTCTTCTGCACAGCCTGTTTTCACTCTGACTGAGGCAACGCTACGCAGATCAGAGGGTTTTTGCTTCTGGATCTGCCCAGCTGCAGCTCTGTGACTGATGTGAGGTGCCCTGAACCCCAACTGAGTACCACTCCTGTCCTCCCACTCCCACCTCCCTTTCTTATCCCCCTGCCATATTTATAAGAAAAAGATTTATGCTTTGCCAGAGGACTGCCGTGGTTGTACTGAAACAACCCCTTCATCTCTGCTCCAAACTGCATTTGGTTTTCTAGAGAAAATTTGCAAACTTTATGGTGAAGCATCAGAGTTTGGCATTAAATTTGTGTTCAATCCAGTTGAGATAGACTGCATACTGAGTGCAGTAGGTTTATACTACCAAAGCTTAGGCTGTTGCCTAATTAAAAGCACTTAGATTGCTGTTGATTTTTTTTTAATAAATAAGAATAAAATGCAGCCTAAAATAGACATCTCTGTGTTTAAAATATTACTGCCATTTTCTGCTTGACCTCTTGAACTCCTTAATTTCTGCCATTATTTTGTCACTTGTGACAGTAGATCAGAAATCAGGCAAAGTCAGAATTATTCTAGTGCAACGTTTCTGCTCTAGGAAATTCACTCACAAAAGTGAAAATATTCTGTGGGAACATGCACATTTCTAGTGGAAGACAAAAAAAAATCCTATTTTTTTTTCTTGCTTCTTGACAGTTTGCCTGCCAGAGATATAAAATTCCTCCTTTCTGCTACCTCACAGAGATACTGTATTCAGGATTCTGGAAATAACAGGAATTGTAGCTCGTCAGCTGCAAGAATTTCCAGACTTTCTTATGCCATGTCCTGTTGGCTAATCAGCTGCTTTCACAGAGCACCAAGACCTTGAGTGGTTTCAGAGTGAAGAGACAACATCTCTTGACTTTACAACATCTGAACATCCTAGTGGAGCATGATGTGAAGAAAAAAAAAAAACACTGCTGGTTTCCTAATCTGTGAAAAATAATGTGGTTGAGATTTTTTTTATCCTTATTCAAGACAAGAAATCTCTCCTCCAAAAATCTCAAGCCGGGAGAGACCAGAAAGTCTATTTCCCAACCAGCTTTATTTAAAATAGTTTTCACAATTGTTCACAGAAGTCAACAGGGAAAAAAAAAGCCAGAAATTTAGAAATTCCTGTGCACACAGAATCTTTTCATACAAGAAGCTGCCTTTAGGGAACACAAGAAAATTCCAGTTTTCTTAAAACTAGATTAAAAGGAAACCTCTCTGGAAAAGACAGACATGGATCAGGCATGTATTTTTTTCAAGACATGAATGGCTATATCTATGTCCTTGAAACAAGATCAGCCTCTCAACCCCTGATCATCCAACTTGCTTATCTCTTAGCATGCTTGGCTCCCCAGCAGTTTTGTGCTGGGATGGTTTATGATGAGGCCCTCAGCCAATATTTGAGAGGTAGAGAGCACCAGATGTAATTTGCTGTAGGGTGTATGGTCAAGGTTGCAGTAGTCGTAGGCTCCTTTCTCATCACCCTCAGACATCATATCTGCAGACTCGTGCTCACAAACCTCTCTGCCTTAGATCAGGGCACACCATAGCAACCCTCAGCTTCATGCTATAAAAGTTCACTACTTTAGTGACCTGGAGGGTAAACCTCATGTTATTCCAGGCACTTTCAGTTGGGGGAAAGAAGGAAAATATTAGCTACCATATTTGAAAACCAGAGAGATACTACGAAAGGTCCTGAGGAGTCTCAGGGCCAAATACTATGTATTTGTTCATAACCCTAGTATGTTTCCTGATCATGCAGAAACATGTCAACATTGAAAATGAAGTGATTTGCATGTGTAATCCTGTGTACAGAGTTTACACCAGTGCCAAAAATTCCATGTTTCTACTCTACAATTTGAGCAGCCATCCTGCCCACCTCACATAAATGTTAACATATTCAAGCATGTAGTGGTAGGACGACATAAGCTTGTGTCACCAAATTGCTGTATCTATCCTCATTTTACTCCTTTATATTCATATTATGGTAGAGATTGTTTCCACTGACAATAAATGCAGTGGAAATTTCATGGAAAATATGTAAACCTTCCAATTTACTACTACTTATATTCTAATGTTTTATATCACCTACTGTTTCTTATATTTCTTTTTAGTGAATATTATCACCAAATAAAGTATTTGACTGAAGTGGAAGGTTTGTCAAAATGGGTATCTATCACAGATGGTTTTTGTTAATTGGCATAAGTCAGAAAATACCAGACTTGTCAGCTAGAAATGACCTGCTAGAAATGACCTGCTCTTTCTAACTCTTTTTTGTAGATGAAATAGCTTGAGTGCAGAGTAGCTACAAATGACATTTTTATCTTATCTTGATTGTGGTAAATGATATGATCCATATCATAACTTTACATAGGTTAATATTTTTATGTTATTGACTGAGATAGATAGTAAAAGCCTGGCAGTTCCTTCCCTCTGGCACTCTGAACCTGAAGTTTCAGGATTTCCCAGGCACTGGAAGGAGGGCAAACATAAGGTATCCATGAATGGTAATTGTTACTGCAAAGGTCTGTGGCCAAATCCTATCTGAGGTTACAAATAACACAGAGATAACCTGGAGAAAAAGGCTAAAAGAAGTCATTCTACATATACTTGCATCTAGGCTCTCAAAAGTGTCTCTCCCAAGGAAACATCTCAACAATGCTACCTGCAGGATAATTTGTTTTGCTCAAAGTTTGTTGCCAGATACCCTGCCTAAGGTCACAGCTTAGTCACCTAAGTGAAAACAGACTTCAGCAGAGTGAATAAATGCACCTCAAATTTTAGTGCTGAAATGCAAATTAAAGAAGTTATTGATATATTGTACCCACTTCTCAAGCTCAAAGGAGATAACAGCTGTAATACAGTTGTGGTATTCCTCTTACATACTTTTGACAAAAGTTGTCTATTTTGAGATTAAATAATAATTCCTTAGAGGTTCATGTCTTACTCTATTGACTACAGAGGGACAGGAAACAAAAAACTTAAACTACATAAATGTCTGAAGTGTCTTGAATTTCTCAATACTAGCTGCTTTACTTCTGTAGAGTGAGAATAGCTGATAGAGTAATATCATCTTTCCACAGCATTTAAAAACCTGTGTGTATGCAGAACATGTACAATTGCCAAAAGAAAATTATTATGGAATTATATTATATTATATATATTATATATTATATGTGGAATTATGGAAGAGACCTGGGTGTGTAAAAAACGTCATCAGAATAAAAGAAATGAAGGAAGCAATGGGAACTCAGGGCCTGTGAAAAGTGGTTGTGGAAGCTATCAGAGTATTTTTTTAAAAGAAAAGAAGCCAAGAAGTTTACATTTCTCTAAGATCAATTACAGATTGTGACATGATTCTAAACACGGCACAATAATACTAAATCTCTCTAGGAGAAGTTACATTATTTTTGTCTCCTCTTCCCTTTTTTTATTCTAAGACTTTCCATTGCTTTTTTCCATAATAGTTTTCAAAATAGTTGGTCCAAGATGTGACCTCACCTCACGCCTTTGAGAATCTTCATCGTGGTAGAAGCCAAGAAGACTTGAGAATAACCTGATCTGTAAAGAATTGAATATTGATACATACTTCATGTAGCTTAATGAATTACAGTGTTCCTCTTTTTTGGAACAACAGAAAAAAAAGAGTAAAAAAGTTATGTCAGATGTTTTGCTTTTCCACTTGAGAAATGATTGAGACATTCAGAGAGAATTTTATTTCAATTGTGCTCAGAATTTAAAGCTCATTCTTAGTAATACAAATCCCAAACCTGACAAAAGAGGCAAGTTGTAAATGCTGTCAGCCCAGAAGCAAGAACTGGCCCGTTACCAGCTTTGTGTTTAAGCTATGCAGTGGCTTACAATGCAGAATTTTGCAGAGCTCAAGTAACATCTCAGCAAGGAAATGTTGAATATTGACTGCTATGTGCAAGCTGATGGCTGTGCAAGAATTTCAGAAATTCTGATTTTGATAATTTTCTTGAACATGCTGGCTATGAACCAGATGGTTACTTTATTGTATTTAAAAATCCGGCAGACCCCTTTCATTGTCTATGGTGAGATTTATTCCAGCTGTCTCAGCTGTACAGGAGGTGTATTTCAGTTAATATTCCATAGCCTCTTGATGACGTGACAGAAAATATCCGTCCATTTTCAATGAAAATTGAATCTCTTCTGGCTTGCTAATTTATATGTAATTGTGATATCTTTACAACAAATTTTCAAAAGGAAAGGCAAATTATTTATCATTCTTCCTCTATACTGTCAGAAGCTTGGAGAGAATGCATACAGGAGGACCCAAAGTAAAGAAGTAACAATTACGAAAATACAGGCAAAAAGAAGCATATGTAGCTATCTAATGAATATAGATACCTGAGCATAGACACAGTTAGGGTCTAACGTATTTGACTCAAAATTAAATTAGACCCTAAAAGTGCGCAATAACAATTGAAAAAGGTGATTTATAGGAACCAAGTGACCACTACATCATCATTACCTGAATTGGATTTCTTAGGACTTCCTTTTAAATTAAATAACAGAAAAGATTTCTAGCTTTGCTTCTATAGTCATAGTCATAGGCCTATGACTATGAGGATGTTTTTACTTAGAGCTTTTAGAAAAGAGAATTAATGGTGTATAACTGTCATATTAGTTTTCTCAAGACAAGTCATCACTACAGCACCACTATTATGATAAAGTTTCAGAAAATACATTTTCTCTATAAACATACAAATGAAGCATATGAAGGAATGATGAAACAATTGTTACTTTTCCATTATATTCCTTCCATTATCTGAAGATAATTTATTTTCCTTTTAAATCACTGAGTATTCCAACCTAATGCATTGTCTTCATAAAAAAAACAATTTCCAAATGATTTCCAAATGAGCTTGAGAACAGGAAACATTTGCAGGAGTGATCTTTCTGCTTTATAATCCTTCCTTGACTGCTTGAAGAGTAATGATGCAATAATTTCTTTTACAGGTATTTTTAAATATTCCAAATGATACAGACATAAAACAGAATTTCTTAATCCTGTTTTATGTTTAATCCTGTTCCTTAATCCTGTTTTCTTTTTAATCAGAAGTAATAAAAGTCTACATTTCTTCTTTCTTTTTTCTCTGTTACATTCTTCAGGAGCATAGTAGATTTCAACCACTACTGTTAGGTATACTGAATGCTTTAAAAGAGTACAACAATGTTGAAACCTCATCCACAGAATTCAAAAGGATTTTTCAATGTTTAGAATTAAGCTGCAATTTCATTATTGGGCTTTATTCCTTAATCAAATAAGAGATGGAAGTACCTTCGCCCTGCCCCAATAAATTTAGCAATTTAGTGTCTGGAAGAGGAGTAAGAAATGTAGGACATGGCAAATTTGTGGAGTATAACCTGACCTTCCCTGTTCCATTATAACATAACAATATTACAAAAGGTTTGGGGATGGGATATAAAAGAGGATCTTGCTCTTCTAAGATACTTGGAAGTTATAAGTCAAGTGGGTCTTTACAGAAGAAACATAAAAAGTTGCTGTACTGGGAGAATCTGAACTGTTCTTTTGGTCACTGGTTAAATTAGCACTTTTTAAGGAATTAAGTCTTAAAACTTCTATCATAGAATGAAGGACTAGGCATACTGTTAAGGCTAGTTTCTCATTCAAGTGAGGGAACGCAGTAGCTGTTTTTCATATCTATTTTTTCCTTGTTATTACAAGGGAAATGAAAAAGAAGAAAAAACACAAAAGTAGCATACTAGGCGAGATCACGAGTCCATCTGCTCTAGAACTCTATCTTTACTAGAGGTTACAGCTTCTCAGTGAAAAGGGACAAAAAGATCTAATGTGCTTCAAAAGTAAATTAGAGCCTTGGTTTTTGAAAATAAGATAAAACCAAATTGAAAATTGCAGTAGAAGGCCTTGTTTCTTTCAGCTCTAAAAGGAATCAGTGTCACCACGTCTCTTTGCCTACTTCAGCACAGGCTGTTGCACTACACAAGAATTGCATACTCAAATGTGCAGCGTGATTACACTACGATTTTTGTTTTAAGTATTCATACTCTGTTCACATTCCCTCTTGCTGTTTTCAATGTCCTAGTTATGTTCCACAAGGAGCTTTTGAACTTTGATGAAGATTTTCAATGAGAAGAACCACAATAACACTTTCTGCAAAATCAACTTGTAAAGTTTGGAACAATGTGCTGGGCAGAATTTTTGTATGAAAGCAGGACATAAATGCAGAATGAAGAGATCTCTTTCTAATGTTTTACTAATTTTCATTAGGTTTGTATGAGTTCGTAAAATCCAGTGAGGAATTTTAATCTTATTCCACCCTCTATGCTGTCGTGATCACAATGCTAATCTCTGTAGTTGTACATATGGGAGCCCACTTTTCAAGCTGTAAACAACTGACATTGATTTTAAACATAACATTTTTCCAGAGGAAAATACTGGTGGATTCATAGGGAACTATCACAAGCCAAAAATTAAAAATATATATATGAATATAATATCAGAAAATAAGCTATTCTCAATTTCTTCTGTTTCCTCTTGAAAATGCATGTGAACAGAATATATGTGAATAAAATTTTGTGAAGTACAAAGTGAGGTATCCACTGCATCTATAAAAGAACTTAAAGAAGAAACTGATTTTCAACATCTGCAGCATTTGAGTAACAGGCCTAGTTAACACGAGTGAAAATATGGACTCGACGGGGAAAAAACAAATCTAATAAAAATTTGGCATTTCTGTATGCCTTAAAATCTGTCACAATGCCAAGATCCCTTAAATCTTCTGAAATTATAGGGTTCCCCCCCGCCCGCCACCCCATTTTCAACATTACTTTGCTTAGTATCTCCAAAATGCTCTTACTGCCCAGAGCTCATCCACTGCAGCAGTTTCCAGGGCTATCACTTTTTCCTGCAGCCCAACCTTTCAGGCTTGGCTGTGCTTGACTCCTTTGAGTACATTGCACAGGGATGGTAGTAAAGGCCCTCCACAGAACCAGACTCTCTCAGGGAGAAAAAAAAAAACACACACACACATATCTTAAAAGAAAATATTTGAGCAACTCCTAAGGGTCTTCAGACTTGATAAATGTTAAGAACTCTAAAACTATTTGCTGTTAGCCTCATTCATACAGGGTGCTACATTCATACAGGTGCTACAGACTTGCAATTTCATTGAAATTTCTTTTAAAAAATTATTAAAGAGTCTGCATTACTGAAATCCATGTGCCTTTTACCACTACATGGATTGTCGGTGATTTTGTAAAATCTAGTAATACCTAGAGTGACAGAATGCTACAATGCCTGACTAAATTTAGAGGGGAAAGAAAAAAAGAGAAAGAGAGAGAGAGAGAAAAAAGCAGACCTATAATTACAGTCCCTGCAAAGAGAAAATGCAGGCAGCATGCCAATTCTTGCATTAACTATCCCAAACTTATTAAGACATTTCTTCTACCTCAATTAATTTACATTGCACTACTATTAATGGCATAACTCCTGCACTCTGGATGTCAAGATACAAACTATTAATGCTATAGTACAGTAACATACAATCTCCTATATATGCATTTCATATGTTTGCAAGATATTTTAGAAAATTTACATAGCAGCTGAAGACTGGATAATGTGCTTATTAGGTCTGCAATATTCTCACATTTCTTCTAATATACTACAGAGTATACCACAGAAAGACTCTTTTTAATCTATGAGACAAGTAAATAGTCGTGTTGCAAGCTGATGATTTGTTAATCAGTAGTAACAACATAACAATTTACACGGTAACCTCTATTTTTTTTTGTATTACTCTACCTAAACTCTGCAAGTTTGCAAGAACTACTCTATTGTTACCTGCCCATTGTTCTTTTCTTCTGGTGTGAAATACAATCTGCTTTAGCATTTCACAATCATCTACCCTGTTTATTACAGTGTAGTTGGAGGACCCAAAACTGAAGAAAAAATGTATTCAATTATATAACAATATAATCTTTGGAAATTTACATAGATACCACAGAAAATTTAGGAAATGCAAGATTTCAGATTTGTCATATGATGCTGAGTTTTCTTATTAAGATTCCTATGGATGAAATAAAACTTATGGAAATCTGGTAACAACCTGAAAATGTTAAACGTTTTTTACAAAAATTAAAGGTTCAGCTTTTCAAGACTTCATCAATGTTCAGGCTCTTGTTATGGCCTTGCATTTTAACAACCTTAGAAGAGATACAATATGATCCTTGTTGGAGTTCCTTTATATTTAATAAATCTCATCTCCTTAAGGCCTGATCTTGCAACAGCTCATGCAAGATGCAAGTTTGATTCTTTTTCACTCCCCCCATTTGCAATATTTCTTGGGGATCCCTAACCTCAGTGTCCCAAAGATCTCTTTCTCACTCCGGAAAGCATTGAAGAGAGAGGACTGTGAAGAAGGCTACTACTTCTCCTCCCTCACCCCACTTTTCTTTTTAAACATATTTGCCCGATTAATCAATAAATCTAATCACCCCAAGTAAGAGACATCCTCATGTCTAAATATAAAATGTCTATAGATTGATAGATTGCTTATATCTTTTCACTAATACTTTGTTTGTTCAGTATTTTTGCCACACCTACTTGAAAGCTATTAGGCAGATTTGTGAGATAAGTTTCATAAAGTTATATTTCAGAAAAGCTGTTTAAAATTTTTCCAAGGGAATTTTTTTCCATATTACTATTTCACAGCATTAAGATAAGTACTAATGTATGATTCATCAAAGGCATTTTATTGGCCTGCCCAGCACTCCACCAGGAAAAGATTTCCCACTTGGGCTTTGAGTGTTCAGAAAGTTTTGACAAATTATAGAAAAGGCTTGACCTTAAGTCTTTATGACTAATCAGAAGTGAACTACACCACTTTAAATCTGATTAAGAGCCTCTACTCTGGGATTTACTGCTTTCCTTTTTTTTTTTTTATTTTTCCTCATTTAGCACCTTAGTTAATTTGTCTGAACATTTTAAAGAATCGCTTTATAGAGAACACCTCTATTTTAGAGCGCACCTCATCATTATTTATCACTAAGCCATTTCATTACTGTCTCGAGAGCACTAAAACTTCACAGTCCTGTATCCCTTGGCAGGGTCTTTTTGAACATTAATTTTGGAATATCTGCAGTATAACTTAAACCAGTTAGATGAGTACCTTAGCATTATTTTAAACAATTTAAGGAAACTTTCAAATTTGGCCTAGAAGTACCAGGAGAAACAGATCCCTGGGCTGTCTCTGCAGACTGTGACAGAATTGCAGTAATGCATAACTAGGTAATGGAGATGATCAGCAGATGTCTCAGCTCAGCCTGCACCATCAGTAACGTGCAGTGACTTACCTGCTTAACAGCATAGAGGAGCCGACCATAGCAGTACACCATCACCACCACAGGAACAACCAAGCAGAATATGAAGAGGCAGATGATGTAGGATGTGGACTTGGACGACTCAGAGGACCAGTGTACTGAACAACTGGTCCCCGCACCCTCTATCCCATAACTGCTCCATCCGATCAGAGGTGGCACAGTCCAGAGCAGGGAGTAAATCCACGAACCGCCAACCGCCAGCAAGGCTTTCCGATAGTCAGCGCTGCGCTTGTTGCACAGGGTGAGAGTGCTGTATCGCTCGTAGGATAGGACAGCCAAGGAGATCAGGGACACAATTCCTGCAACCAACAAAGCAGTGCGGACACTTACTTTCACTGTTTTAGACGGCATCGCTTTCAAAATCTGAGAAACTAGACCCTTTTCTGGTTATTACCTTATCTGAAGCAGCAATGAAAGCTATTTGTGATATTCTCTACTTTTAAATCCATGCTGGACTGTCTTGCTCTGTCCAGCACATCAATTTTTGTTTAAATCACATATAGTTTGCTGGAAGACTTTCATACTTAAGAGTTACTACTCTTCTAGGCAGGTTTTCAAAGTTAGCTGTTTTAGAATTACATAAGGGAAATCCTTCCTCTCCACATGAACTAATAAATTGTTGAAAGGTTTCCTTACTAAGAAAAATTCAGGTTTTGAGTTCCATGAGCCTTTTCCAATATTGCATTAACTTTCAGACATGTAAAACCCTATATTTTCAAGATTAAAAGTCCAAAAATGGAGGAAGTTTTTTCTTGCATTGCTGCTTCATCATCCAGATGTATCTTCAGTTCTGATCACAGCCAGAGCCACCAATTCTTTGCATGAGTTTAATACGGCAAGTCACAATTTTATTTAGATATACATCATATAATCTGGCAAGTATTGATTTAGCATTGAGGCCAAGGCACTGGAAGCCATCTGTATCCTCCAGCAGATCTAAAAATCTGGGCTCAACTCTCTTCTCCAAGGTTCAAGGATCCCACTTCCTTCACAAATCTTTCTATTTTTTCTTGACTCACTCCTAGTCATGAATCAGTGTTTTACAGCTACTTTCCATTTTTTTCTCTCCTTCCACTAGCCATGGGCCACAGAACACTGGATACCAGTTCGTGGGACTTACTACAGAAGGTACTTGTTACAAGAAATTACATGTTACAAGATCATCTTTTCCAAATGGGGTCTGGACCCCTGCTTTTGGTCCTTCAAGATGCAAAACCTGAATCAATCCAGACTTCTTTGCTCTTTTCAGGAAAATTTCTTCTTGATCCTTTTGTTACTGTAAGGAAATCCAGACTTCTTTGCTCTTTTCAGGAAAATATCTTCTTGATCTTTTTATTACTAATAGGCAAGTTTGCAATACTACAAGGCATACACTAACAAATTCTCTGAGTGAGTAACACCTACTTCCTGAAATTCTGAAAACAAAATAGCCAAACTATAAAGAAATCCACAGCTGTAATTTATTTCCCCCAGTTTGGGGAGAAACTACTAGTTTCTCCCGGAGTTCCCTCCCACATGTGCAGTGGTAATAACTCAAAGACTCACCAGAAGATAGCGCTGGTCCATGTTGTCAAAACACTCTCCCCACAGCATACACAGTCTTTAAGCAGTGGGAGATCCTTCACAGGACAGAATCTCATTTCCCTTTCCCCTGAAATTCAGGCACCCATTTCCTGGTGAGCTGAATGCAGGCACAACTCCTCCTGCCAACCTGACAAAAATCTGCAGCCACTTGGTGAAGAGTTGGTATTGGTAAAAGACTCAGTGTGGGTGCGAGCACTGCTTGCTTAGAAAGAATTCCTTATATCTTAGGGGAAGTGAAGAGTAAAAAGCAAGATGGAATGAGAAAAAGACAACTTTCAATGAAGAAAATATTTCTTCTATTGCAAGAGCACCTAGATTCTTTTCTGTATATAACTGGGAAGTCAGACCTACAAAGCGGCAATACTTACAGCTGTAAAATGATGCAACTCCACTGAGTTCATTTGAATTATACAGCTTTAGAGTACATCTTTAAACCTATTCAAGGCTAGACTATCTGCTTCAGAGCCAGTAAAGACTTTCTGGTCATTTGTTGTCTAATCTGATTTCCCATGTAACAAATGAAGGCACAGCTCTTTGTGCCATAATTCCTGCATTAAACATATATCTTGAGATAGAGGAGGAAAAAAAAAAAGGTGGGGGAAGGGAATTGAATTACAGCCTCAGGAACAAAGAATCTCCTCTATTAGAAACATTTAGTTCTCATGACAAAATCTAGATCTTGTATTTCAAACATGGGCACCAGCAAGGTGCCTGTTTAGAAGTTCCGCTGACACAATTCAGATTAACCATCACAGACCATTAGACCATCATCAATATGAAATAATCTTGGAAACCAGAAATCTCTACCCTCCCAGCTGAATGCTGTACAGTTGGTTATATTATTCTTGCTTTATCTCTGATGGCAACAGAGGGCACAAAGAACTTATTTTTTAACAAGCAGAAAAATGTATTTTTCCTAAGAGTATTGCACAGTGTTGTGGGTATAAAGTTGCCTAGGAAATCTACACAGGGTGCTCAGACTTCCCTGGCTCAGGATCCCGCTTCCTGCATGGATGCTGGCTCTCACTCTGCTGCTTGTACCTACAGCTGCACTATTACCCAGCGGCTTCTCATGATTTATATTGTCATGATTTACAGTATTCTTTTACATTTCATCCCATTTTTATCTACTAGCTAACAGGGAAAATAATATTTAGCTTATTTTCATGCTTCTGTTTGTGATAAATGCCTTTAGAGCAGTGGGTCTGGAGGTAATTACAGGCCAGGAATACAGGATTCCTTGCTTTGAGCCAAAGAAAACTTCCATTTCTGACACAGAATTAAGAATCAGTTATTTAATTGTCAGTCAAGAAATAATCAAGTATCAGCAATCAGACAAAAACACAAAAACCTCGTGCATTTTCCTTTAAATTATAGCAAATATTTTTTCTTCTCTGCACAAAAGATGACTGCAGACTCTTAATTACCCATCTTGGCAAGAGCCATTTCATCTTCACTCACCTTTTATTACTGAGTTCTACTGATATGACACATATTATATTACTCTCTGGAATATATGGACAGGAATACATGGAATCCCAAACCACAGGAGGTTTCCCTTCCACTCTCTCCTCCCCACCCCCTGCAACATTTATCGTTTTTGTCACAGTAAGAGTTAAGGCTTATACTATATTTGAATTTGTTAACAGCAGTGAAATTAATATGAGGTTACATTGACTTCTAGTGCATTTCAAAACAAGTGGAAAAGAGGAAAGCACTAAAGGGGCAGACCATAAAAGACACTAAAAGAACACAATGATTTTTATGCAGAATGTATTAAACCAGGATATGATAGCCTTCAGGAAAACTACTTCAAAAGCATGAAACAGGTGTTCTGGAGGCAGAATAGGGTGAAATTAAGAACTGAAAATAGAAGAAAAATAAAACCAAGTAGCCTTTTCCTACAGTGAAATTCATTCAAGCGAAATGGTTGAAAGTAATAAAAGCACCTAACAGAGACAACAGAGGCTATGGCCACCCATCTCTCCATCTATTTAAAGTGACCCTGTGCAGTGCACACACAAAGTTACTAGATGTGAAGAAATAATCAAGTATCAGCAATCAGACAAAAACACAAAAACCTCGTGCATTTTCCTTTAAATTATAGCAAATATTTTTTCTTCTCTGCACAAAAGATGACTGCAGACTCTTAATTACCCATCTTGGCAAGAGCCATTTCATCTTCACTCACCTTTTATTACTGAGTTCTACTGATATGACACATATTATATTACTCTCTGGAATATATGGACAGGAATACATGGAATCCCAAACCACAGGAGGTTTCCCTTCCACTCTCTCCTCCCCACCCCCTGCAACATTTATCGTTTTTGTCACAGTAAGAGTTAAGGCTTATACTATATTTGAATTTGTTAACAGCAGTGAAATTAATATGAGGTTACATTGACTTCTAGTGCATTTCAAAACAAGTGGAAAAGAGGAAAGCACTAAAGGGGCAGACCATAAAAGACACTAAAAGAACACAATGATTTTTATGCAGAATGTATTAAACCAGGATATGATAGCCTTCAGGAAAACTACTTCAAAAGCATGAAACAGGTGTTCTGGAGGCAGAATAGGGTGAAATTAAGAACTGAAAATAGAAGAAAAATAAAACCAAGTAGCCTTTTCCTACAGTGAAATTCATTCAAGCGAAATGGTTGAAAGTAATAAAAGCACCTAACAGAGACAACAGAGGCTATGGCCACCCATCTCTCCATCTATTCAGAGTGACCCTGTGCAGTGCACAAAGTTACCAGATGTGCCATGAGCCTCTTCACCCCAACACTGCAGCTCTAGCCAACTGTGTTAAAGAAGGACCTTTCATTTTGACATAGAAGGCAAATATGGACAAAACTAACATAAGATACATGTCAAGATATAATCCTATCCCAATACTGCAGCAGATTATGAGCCCTGAAAACCCTCCACAATTTCTATTTGCTAAAAATATCCTCAGTCTTTCAATTTAAGAAAAAATAATTTATCCAACCTGATTACTTTACAAGCCCAAGAGCTGAACCTTGGGAAGCTACCACTATGGTGAATGATAGCAAATACACAGGTGTAATTTGTTGGACTGAATGTACATAATTTCATAAAAAGGCAAAAATAAGTTTTGATATACAGTATGTAGTTTGACACTGGGTTAAAGTAATATATATATATTATAGATATATAATAGATAGATAGATAGATAGATAACAGATGCTGAATGAGCTGTCAGGAGTAGAGAGAAGCTCACTGCTGAATGCCAGGAGTGAAGACCAGATGTTGCTGCAGCACCTCCCTGGACTACACTGCCAATGCCCATGCAGGGGCTGCATTCCTACAGCACCAAGTTTTCCTGCAAGCTTATTCCCTGCTTAGGTGAGGGAAGAGTGGGCAGGAGGCCATTGTTGGTGAGAATGCATGAAAAGCAAAAGCACCACATGCCTAAACCAACTCTTCTGTTTCATCAGTGCAACTGAGAGGGTTTCTAGCCTGTCTTGAGGACAGGTTTCCATGCCTTTATTTACATATTTATTTTTGTCCTGAAAAGTTTCAGATGCGAAACGAACACATTTCAGTAGTTTCTCAGGAAGCCAGTGGAACTCTGGACTGTGAAGCCATCTTGTAATCCTATTTAGATAAAGTAGCATAAAGCTCCTTATTCTTCTTTGCATTTCAGAATTTTCTTAATGTCTTATGTGTGTAGCCATTGATAGAAATTCCAGTTATCCCGTGTTCTGTTCCACACCATATCTGTTGCAGCCAAGTGAATTTGTTTGAATCTCGGCTTCAATGGGGGAAGAGTGGACAAAAAAAAAAAAAAAAGGCAATTAAATACTTCAGAGTAGGGGTTGATGACCAAGATTCCATAGCCTTAATAGCCAGAAAACAAATTTTAAAAGATCTTGAAATTTTAAAAACAAAAAAAAACTATATAACTTATAACTTTAAAGATAATTACAATGCTTTAGCCTTAGCATTTAATTCTTATTTTATAGTAACATTTACTACTGGATAGACTGCATGCATGAATTTCAAATGAGTAATGTTCTATAAAATTGCAACAAAATTTATTTAAGGAATTCTATATATAAGTTTAATCTTCTCCAAGAAATATTCAAGGACTTGAACTCATATCAGGACATATCAGGACAGAAGTCAAAGACACCGAGAAACTTAATTTTCTCCCCCAGCATTTAAATCATAAACAGGAACGAAGCCAGCTTTTCTATAAACAGCACTGAGAGATGACATAAAAACCCTTTGCAAATTGCATTAGAGGAAAAAATAGTTCTTTAAAATTTAGCCATTGAAATAAGCGACTTAGAGACGAGCTGAGTCTGAGGCAACAGACTCTTCTAGAAAGCAATGAATTGCAGTAAGTAAATTGCAAGAAATTCAATTTCAAGTCATAAACCAGGACAGACATCCATTTATTGGATTGCCATCTGAGACATTATCTACTATTTACTTTTTTTTTAATAATAAAAAAAACCTCTTTACATTTCTTCATGAAAGGACAGCACAGGGAGCATTGCATTACATGAAGGGCACAACGAATTGCTGAGCTTTGTTCCCTTGAGCACCAATTAAGAATATTATGTTTTCATATTACTTTTTGGTGTTTCACGCTGCTCCTGTAATGCAGTTATTGGAAACAGGAGGCAGGTTGCCAGTGGCCTGAGGGTTATGAAAAATTAAGAATTCTAGAGATTCTACCTGCACCAGGCAAGTGTTTTGACTACTAACTTATGTACGTTTGGCCTCCTGGAGTTCCCTGGTCATTATCCCACACTGCAATTGGGCTCCTGGATGATGAAGGCTGCGTGACAGAAGGTATATCTTACACTGTGCTTCTGAAAGAAAAGAGAGTGGAGAGTCTTCATATATTTATGAGGGCCCATACATATATGCATGTGTGCATATATTTTATCATGAAGCACCTTTTCCACAATATCCTGGGAAGGAGAATACACGCACAGGAAAAAGAAGAAGAGGCAACAGCTTGGAGCAGCAGCTGGCAGTCTGAGACCCATGGAAAGCCACTCCTGCCATCCCTCCTTTCCAAATGAGGTCACCATGTGATGCAGAATAGCAAAACCAGGAAAAAATACAATCAAGAAAGAGTATTGCAAGGACATTCATGTGTCTGGTCTCGGCTTAGAATGTCACGTTCAAAATTTTCCAATAATAATGGTGATGATAAAACTACATACTGTTTGCTACTTACACTAATATGGCCATGCTCCCTCAGTGCCTCTGGTTTCAACTACTGAGAGTACTGCTCCATCAGCTGGAGAACATGGTAAGATGCTCTCTGACACTATGAGATGAAGAAATAAGTAAGTAAAAGGAGGAAAGGTCCTTGTGGCAAAGTATGCCTGAAGGTGGGAACATTGCAAGGTACAGAGGTATCTTATGTGGTTTCTTCTGGCTGAAATCTTTCCCTGGGTTTGTCCAAACACTTATAAGTAAACATAGATTCACAGTGGTAAGAATGGTACCACAATAACACTAACAATAGAACAACAAAAGACTTCTACTACCTCCATTTTAAAGTTTTTAGTTCAGTCCAAGTTCTACCAAGTGGTATTACATTTTTTTTCTGTTACATAAAACTAGTTTGATGAGTGACTCAGTGCTTTTTTTAAAGTGAAATATCTTTCCTGAATTTAAATGAGAATCTTTCTATTAACTTGCTATAAAAATAAAACACTCATAAAAAGAAAAAAAAAAGAAAAAAAATAAACAGTTTAAAAGAAGAAATGTGACCTTTCCAAAATATTTGTGCTTCTATGTCTCCTTAGAAGCCTCTCACATCCTATTATCACTCTCATGGAAGTTTGTAGGTCTCCTGTGCTTATTAGATAGGTTTGGGAGGCAGTAAGTGGAGAAAAAGCAACAAGCTCTTTTTAGTGGCAGCTTACTCTTCAGGTGAAATTTTATCAACTCTTAGACAAAATACCTGACCTAACACCTGCTATGAAATAAGAGACTTTGCAAATGTGCAAAGGGAGCAATCTGTTCTATCAGCTTTTAAATAAAACTTCTGCCTTGTGCAAAGGGCGCAATCTGTTCTACTCTGCTTTTATGTACCAGTTATGTTAATACTAATAAGCAGAACTACTGGACTCTGCTTATCCTAAAGATTAAAACTTTTCTTCCACACAAATTTGCACCACCACAGTAGTTGCTGCCATCAGAGACTTTCTCACAGGTGAAAGTGTAAGAATATATTACAGTTAAAAAAGTAGTATTTTTCAAAAGCTGGCTCACTGCGCAGAATAGAGGGTAACATTTGCTTATCCGGTAGCTGAGCTCTCTGCCATAAATGAGCATGTTGGCAAAAGTCAGAAGCTACTGAGGCACAGCATGACAGGGGAAGAGGGAACAAAACTTGTTTTTTTTTTTTTAAAGAAAAAAAAAAATCTGTTCAGCTGTTCTGTTTTCTAGTTCTGAGGCTTTTAACTCCAGTGATCAAGACAAACCTATTTCATATGGAATTTCCAGTGAAGTTTTGCAGTTTACAAGTATTCTTTTACTAGAAGGCTGGAGCTGCCCCAAGTGTTAATGATCAATCTGACAAATCTGGGATTGGCAGCAGAGAATGAAGCATATTCGCCTAAATTAATAGAACACGGCTTTAATTTTCACAGCTGTTAGGCTAGTGGAAAATAGTATCAGATGAGTAAATCTGAGATTTTTAAAACATTAAAAGCCCTCTTATTTATTTAAAATAGAGAAAATCTTTCCAGCAGTTATTTGTTACATATCAGCAGTTAGAGAAGCTTTTAAATTCCTGCAGTCCAGGCTTCTGAAGTATAGGTTACTCCAAATATCAATAATTCATTCTAAGTATAAGTAAATAAACCAATAGTTATTTATTTAATGCCTATAATTATTTATTGTTCTTTTGCCTGTATAACTTGCAGTTGTGAGTCCATTAAAGTAGGAAATAATTCTTTTCTCTAAAGAAAACATTTTCCACTTGATTCTAATGGGAAAATCAGTTTAACTCTGACTTCTCTGAAAGCAATTGCTAATAAATCACTGTTACAAGCCTGCTGGTACAAATCTGACAGCAAACATTATTGGTCCTGTACAATAAATCTGTCCTGTTCCTTTCTCATCAATCATCTCTCTATGTCCTCCTTTTCATGACATACCTATTTTACTGTGTTTGTTTAATATCTTCAGTACAGACAGTATGTATTACTTTTATGGAAATAATAGAAAATCATCTTTTTAATCTCTTCCCCCAACTCATCCCTTCTGTTCTTTTTTTTTTTTTTTTTTTTAAGTGTACTTTGCATAAAGAGGGAGTCTTAGCTGTGTCTTGTGATTTAACATTCATCGCTGGCTATTACCATGCTTTTGTGCTATGTTATTAATCATCTACGTTACCCATCATTTAACACATAAATAACTGTTACTAATGACATACAGAAAATAGTTCCTTTTTGGATCTGAATGACATCAGCACCGTGCAAAAAAAGCAATATTAGTTTCAATCTCACTTTCCATATGTTATGCAGGATTCCCTTGTGCTCTGGAATGCAGGGCTACCATGTGCAAATTAAACCTCCTACATCTGCCACCACTTTATCATTGTATTTATTTATCCAGCTACTGTTGGGAATCAGAATGAGAAATAATGTCAGCACTAGGTGGAGCTCCCGTACAACAACATCACAGGAGAAGACTTGGGGGGACTGGTGTGCATGGGGAAAGAGGGAGGGATGTGCGGTGCTGGCTTGGCTGGAGGATGCCTTCAGGATGGCTCGGCTGCATCCAAGGCAGCTCCATGCCCAAGGGGTTTTGCAAGGGCTCCTGCCAGCACTGCTAGTCTGCTTTCCAAACGGGGGAACAGCCCCTGGACATGCAGCAGGTAACTTCAGGGTTTGCCCACATGCAGCCGGCATGATAACAAATCATTCTCTTAGCAGCAGATCAAGAGGTGAATTTACAATGTATTAGCATCTCTTGGCTGAGGAGCCAGGTTTCCACCAGATCACACCTAGTTAGTTTCCTCTGTGCGAGCCTTTGCTTTTCTACTGAATTCCCCAGCTCATTCTTATTACTAAAGTCTATAGATCTATAATCTGTAAATTCCAAAAGAATTCTAAAAATCTACATTTTCATTGGTTACTATTCCTTTATATGGAACACTCTACAGATATATGTTACAGATATGATTTGACTCTCCCAAGCTGAACTTCTGTCATAAGCTTTAGTAGTCAGATTTGTTTTGTATAAAATAACATCTAGTTGCACATGTGCTAATGTGAACATAGTCTCAAAATACACGTAGCACCTTTTCTACTGCTCTTGAGTCAAGAGTTTCTTGACCAGTTTTACAAACCAACAACCTTAAATTCTATAGAAGTGGGAAGAAAGGGTGAGGCAGGGGAACACAGTTCCCACTGTTCTCCAAAATGCAAGTGCTGGCTAAATGATTTGCAAAGAGAAACGGTTCTCCATTCCTTAGCACACAGAAGGTCCATAAAAGAGTAAATTCACTGTTATCATTAAGAAATGGTTTGTAACTGAGGAAGATGGAAGTCCTTTTCATCCCACTTCATCCATCCAATGAGTCAACTGCAATACTAGACCAGTCAGTAAAAATTACAATATAGAATACAATAGAGGACATATAAGGATGTATGACATGCTGGGGAAAATCCAGCATGGCTTCCACAGAGGAAAATTGTGCCTCACTAATCTGCCAGGTTCTGGACAATTCCAGGGAATACACAGGCAGAAGTGACACATGCAATAAAGCTTACCTGAAATTGCAAAAAGCTTTGACTAGATCTTGCTCCAAAGACTCCTAAGCAAAGTAAGATGCCTTGTAATAAGAGAGAAGATCCTTACATGGATAAATAAGTGAATAGAGGCACTAAATAAAGATCAGGAGAAAATAATTAGGTTTTCCATGGAGAGTGCAAAAGCCCAGCAAAGTTCCCTGTGGATCTGTCCTACGCCCTATGGTATTCAACATACCTATAAATGATATAGTACTCTAAATTAACAAAAGCTCACTGCAAAGTGTTGCAGAACAACCTCACAAAACTGAGTCACTGAGCGGATGAAATTTAGTACTGATGTAAACTGCTATATGTGGAAAAAAACAGTCCTAGCTTTAAACACACACTGGTTGTTTCTGACTGACTTATCCCCCTGGAAAGAGAGTTATGACTGATAATGCTATGAAAAACATTTCTACTAAGCAGCAATGCTCAGTAGCAGTGAGAAAAGCAAACATCAGGGATTATTAGAAAAGAATAGAAAACGTGAAAAAGATGGATGGAGGCTGATTATTTGCTATTTCTCGTAATAAAAGAACTGGGTTATCAAATGACATCATCAGGTGGCAGACTCAAAACAAACAAACAAGGGAAGTTGCTTTTTTCCATAGTATACACTTAATCTGTAGAACTGCTTGACACATTATACAGCGAATGCCAAAGTGTTTCAGGGCTCTGAAGAGCTGTAAGACTAAAATTTGGGAAATAGAGGAAGACTACTGGACTTAACAATACTACTTCAAGCACAAGTCCCTACATCATATCACAGGCTGCTGAACTGCATATTGGAAAAATATCACTGTATGCTGAAGGTTATCATAACTTTCAAGCTTAGCATTTTAAGGGCTTAACTGTGTAACATAACTTTGAATGGCAAATATTTAGTGTGGATTTTTTATTTATTTCCATTTATTTATTAACATTAATTTATATTATAATTATTATTTATTTAAAAGATAAGCTGCAACTACAGAATAGTAAAGATGATTGCTTGCTTATATCTATTATTAATAATTCTTTCCAAAAGGCCTGTATGCTTTCAACTCCACAAAATTTATGAACAGTTATAAAGCTCCTACTTGTTTTCCTCTTCAAATTAACTGTTGAACATCCCATGATGCTCTAACTAATAGAGAAAAAGAGCTAAATGGAGCAAATCAGGTGGCAGTATGCCTACATTTTGCTCTAATCACAAAGAATACTAAGCTATGGCTCTGTCTTGCCTCGTAACCTGCTTTACACGCATCACAAAAAGCATGTTTAGATCCTGACTGGCATATTTATCTGACAGCCTTTCATTCTATTCCTCTGAGGCAGTCTCTGTCTCTCATATAGACATTAAATAGACACGGGCCTTCAGTTTTAAGAAATGCACACAGTAAAACAATCCTCAACATCTTCACGCAGCTATTGCTGGACCATAACCCTCATGTGCTGCCACCTGCTCCTTCTTTGAGATTTTAACAGCCCATAAAAATAAATAAATAAATAAATAAATAGATAGATCGATAAATCAATAAACAAATAAAGGCAGTTTCTTATCCAGGCAATTGAATGAAGGCAAAGACTTGTATAGAGGAGAGCTGATATATGCATGGCACCCAATCTATAGCATATATGCATAAAACATCCCTGCGTATCATATAGGTATTTCATGTCTCTTTTCATTAAGAGCCAGATTTGGTAACTTGTCATCTCTCCTACAGCACTTTCTACCCTTTAACTATTTGTAGTGAAACACTGCTGAACTTTTTTGGTGGGTGCTGAAGAGCCTTCTCCAGGTTGCTCCGCTGCCTCTGAAGGAGGAGTGGGAGGCACCGCTCCCAATCCCGAGACAAGATCCCGGCTCTCCAGTGGCCGACTTCACTTTGCCTGCTGTGCAGCTCACCAACAGCTCACATCATTTTATTAGAGTGTTTAAATGTGTCAGTGTAAGAAAGTTCCCTGCTAACTTCATGAATGGCTCGAGTCCAGAACAGAAGCTATCCACAAAGTGTAAATCTGGAAAACAATTATGCTTTCGAAATTTAGGAATGAAACTGAAACATATAGGGATGTTTTTAGTGGATCTTTTTGTTTTAAAGATTAAAAAAAAATGGAGTCCTACTTTAAGCAAAGTTTTGTGTTGTAGTTGATTTTTAGAGATCATTGAACTGATTGTTATGAAAAACTTGCACAATAATTTTTTTCCCCTTTTCTTTCCTTTACTGTTAACCATGTGGTCCTACGTAGATTTTGATGGTTACAAAACTAGATGAAACTCTTCATAAGATTCAGATTAAAAGACTTTTTGTCTATTGACTCCTTTGAAGCTTGGTCACTTTGATTCCTTTTTGCCTTCAACAGTTATCTATTATTTCTACCATAGATTGAATTCATGAAACCAATAAATAGAGGATCAGCACCTAGTGAATATCTCTAATGAAACACTGCTGACTGTGGGAAGACTTACAAGGTAGCCTAGTGAACCACGAGCTTTCTGCCTTCCACCTGTTTCGCTTTCATTAAAATAGTAAAGGCTTGTATATTGTCAGAGGGTGAGATTGTGTTGCTAACATATGGCCTGGAAATGTGAGTGTAAATAGGAAACTATGACTAGAAGACAAAACAAAGTAATTTTGACATGTTTTAAGCAGCATTGTTTGCTGAAATTTTCCACCACAATTGTGCCTGAGGCTGATGGCAGGCATGAAAATCTCCAGTGGAAGCCCTTGAAGTTTGGCAGTGCAATAAAACAACCATTTTAATAGCTTACCGGATGACCTTGACTGCACGGCTTGCTACCTGGAGCACAAAGAACCAAATTGGGGAGGTCAGTGGCACCTGTGAATGTAAGGCTTCCCCCTGTGACATGCCAAGTACCCTTGACTATTGCCATAAGAAAGCTTCTTTGACAGATGAGACCCAAAATAAATCACTGCTCCTCAGATGCCTGGCAAAGGGTGTGGAGATAGACCTTGTGGTACTCCCAGAAAATGACCCATGACAGGCAGGGAGGCAATATCAGAGAAACTGCTCTAGCAGCTGATCCCTGCCATTGGTATCAGACAAGCTCCAGCTCAGTCACCAGCCCTATGCAGCCCTGGGAGGGATGGTCTCTCCCCTCATAGTCAAAAAACAGGGACGCTTCATAGAAAAATAACAGTAGGAGGTCAGGGTAATGAAGCAGCTCCCTGGTGTGATGCTCACTTGCATTCACAGCCTGCCAATAACAAAAGCTCATCCTGCCTGTATCCATTAGGGGAAAAAATTACAGCAGAGATCATTTGCACTTAGTATTCCAAGCAAACAAACACACGACCGAAGAAACCTTCCTGTACTAGGAGTCATTTGCACTACACAGGTAGTAAATCATATTGACTGTGAAATTTAGAGAAACAGTAAGTGGTTTATGAATCAATAGAGGCTTCAGTTATTAACTTACACGTCATTTACTCAATTTCCAGCTTCAAAAACAGCTTCTCAGTTACGGATGCTACTTAGAAAAATGTTAATCTAAGCACAGTAGCTCCATCTTTCAAAGATTCTTATTTTTCCATAACCACACGCACCATTATCAAAGTACCACAAATGATTTTCTCATCTTAATAGACAAACAAACTAACCAAAAAATCCTGGTGATTAAGTATAAAGTACTGGCCACAGTTAAAAAAAAAAAAAAAAAAGGAAGAAAGTAAATTGCTAGTTATTACCTATTACTGTGTCATTATCTGGAATTATGACAATCTTTTTTATCACTGAAGAGCCTGTAAGTATTCATTTGCTTACTAGACTGGAAGACACAGCATTCAGCTTAAATGCTTTCTAAAAAGAATGGACAGAGAAAATGAATGCATTCAGTTAAGAAAAAGACGGTAGGTATATAGCTTGGATTTAAAAAGTCAGAGACAATATCTTCACTCTGGTAGATTAGAGGGACTACAAGGAAAAATTAGAACTTTTATAAAAAAAAAAAAAAGTATTTTATTTAGGTCTAACACCACAGATACAGTCTGAAGAGTTAGCAGAAGTTACTACATATATATATATATACACACACATAGCTCAATAGCATACAACCTAATAGCCTTTCACAAGAAAAGTCCAGCATGCTGTGATGTACTTTCTCTGACTGAATACTGCTTACTCACGAGGGCCCAGTTATTTACTTCTACCCACTGAGTACCCAGAGAAGCTGCTACATTTTAATAGCGTATTTCTTCACCCGTATGTGGCTTGACTAAGGATCCAGCTGATCTCTACTTTTTCCTAAAGCAATGTTAGAAAACCTACATCAGACAGAGCATTATCCAGGTTAATGACATGACCTAGAATTATGGAAGAGGGTCTGCAAATGCAACTGATTAAGCTTAACTCTGCCAGTAACTCTGCTTTGCCATCTCAAGTAATCTTATAGTCATGATCTTTAGTACTTAGTTCATTGTCAGGATAATTTTGCAAGAAATCTACGAGCTGTTGCCCTTAAGTCCCTTCCAGGTCTGTATGTAAGGTTGTATTATTTGCGTATTTCCTTGCATTTGTGTATTTCCTTAATCCTAGCACTGTGCAACATGTGGTTATAATGCCTAGCAATTTAACCTCAGGGAGGACAATTCAAATCTGGAATGAGATTTGTATCCTCTCTGCATCTCACAGAAAGTGTCTTTGGGCATGGGCATCATACTTTGTATAGAGCAACAGTTTGGCATCATGGGGACAGCCAGGAAAGCACAAGAAAAAGACAAAATTACTGTTGATTTCCTTCTTGATTACTTCTAGGTTTCTATCCCTTCTTCTAGGGACAAAGACTTAAAACAAAGACAGCAACCTGATACTCAAGTGGAAAGGGGATGATAAGGAAAAATGTGGAAAGGAAAGGAAGCAAAAAGGAGCAATGATTGCCCTGGTTTTGAGAGTCACCTCATGCCTTTGAGGAGGTACAGAGCAGATATCTACCCCTGAGCCTATCATCCTTCATTCCTTTCCATAGACACTGGAGATAAAGAGGCACTTCTAGGACACAACTCATCTCACTCTAAACAGAACATCTAAAATGCGTCAAACAATTTGCCTGCTGGCAGTGCCTATTTGTTTTTTTTTTTTAATTATTGATTATAAAAGAAGCCTGGAGGATTGGAAAGTATCTGGTTTTAGTCAGATGATTCCCATATCTGACTCCAAGAGGCTCAGCAGTTCATATTTCCACGTGAATGCGGCACCCTCAAGCATATTAAATAATACAGTTACCTCATTGAACTAATTATTTAAATAAAAGAACAGCAGTCTAACTTTAGTCTCATAGAGAAAGAGTATGTTAAAGGAGAATTCAGATTACATATTAGCTATGTCTTCTCAAGAAGTCCTTATTTTTTTTCAATTTACTATACTGATCTAGAAGAATATCAGACACCCCAAGTGGAAAAAAAATCCAAGACAAAGTATCAACTTTAACATTACATCAAAATAAGTAGAGCACTCTAGGTAAGAGCGATATTCCTCCTTTTCTAGATAAAGTGACTGGAGACACCTTTAACATAGTCCTTCTAGTTAGATCTCTCCTGTTTAAGACAGCAATATATTTCTGATATAGAACAACCACCAAGGACAACTTGCATAGGTAATGTTAACTTCAGCCAACGCAGAGTTTAAGCACTTCAAAGAGAGAACACTTCTGAGGTCCAAAGCAGAAATAAGTTTTCTTAAAAATCCCTGGTTAGTTGTGCTTGCTATCAGCACTATTTAGAGAAATGTTACTTTAAATCACATCCTGAGCCCACTTGTGAAATGAACTATTCATGCTGCATGGCCAGTCAAGGACCTACACCTGTGGTTTCACACTGGCTAGTGAGTATTTGCTGTCCCAAGGCTCAGTAAACTCAAGTTTTTTGGAGGACTAAGACAAGCATTACAGCTCTGTTGCTTGACAAACATCTAGTTTCACAGATTAAAATAAAATAAAGATAGTAATTTCTGGAATTTTAGCTGCATCTTATAAGCAATGATCTTCCATTACACTAGATATCTGTACTCTAAATTTAAAGTGCCATTGTACTCTAAATTTAAAGTGCCATTGTTTACGGCTGTGAGTCTAGGCCAAAGAATATAAATATCAAGGCAAAATACTAAGAAGAAAATTATTCATTAAATGGCACAAAGAAATGTTGCCGCTCAGATTCAAAATAAAACCATGAGCAGTTCTGTTTTTCTTTCAGTGTGTTCACAGGAGGTTTACCAGGAATCAGATCAATAACTGTTTTAATGTGATGTAAAAGATCATCTACCTGCATAGCTGGATATGATGGCATTTCCATAAAGATTAGCTTTGACATCCTCATTTAGACAGGACTTTGGTTTGGTGAAGCACATTAAGATGCAGCTCAGTTCAAACAGTTTTCAGGATGTAGTACTTCCCTGGATGTAGGACAAAGGCAGGATGATGATCTGGACGCTATGGCTCCAGGGCACAGGTTACACTTGTTAGAGACATGTCTGTGCCCTCTTGCATAATGATGCTACCGAATTCTGTACATTTTTAAAAATGAAATATTGGAATCAACTTCTCCAGCAAACAGACAGGTGTTTTAGTTGCCATGAAGGCTGAAGCAGAGAAAACATACCATAAGTAGGCACATAAAAATATGAGCTAAGAGTTCAGCAGTCACAAAAATATCCTTGTTAGTGAAGTACCTTGATGCTTTCCAGCATTAGAATCTAGTGCTGAGTTCTGTGGGAAAGGTTCATCTTTTCCATGAAAATTAATCTACTGAATATTTAAAACTGATATGGTATAAAGCAGTAATTCTGAAAATGAACTCCAAAACTCATCCAAGCTCAAACTCTGCCTGTCCTACATGTTTGGGAAGTCTACATTTATGTAAAAATCCATACTCTCTGGAGAAAGGCTGAAATGTTTCTGAAAGTTTTGATCTCTCTAGATATTTGAAGTGCTTTAATAGGTCATTGGAGAAACTACATGTGAGATCACAAACTTAATCTTAGGATAGGATATCACTTGTGTTTATGTTTTCTATGGGAGTGTGTTACTAAATAATTTATTTTTCCCTAAATTATAGTCTAATGCTTAATCAGTTCATTATATATTTAACGGTCCTGCTTCAGCCTGTTTTCAATGTTTACTCAGAGTTCAGCCAGGGAAATATGTCCTGCACACATGTCCTTTCTCATGTTTATTTAAATTTACAACCCTAAGACTGTCAAACTGTGGCTAACTGGTGGGTAATGGTAGTGAAAGTAGCAAATCCATCAATTTCCCCAACTTCGTGGCATGTGCAGGTTCCACTGCAGTGATGTATTTGACAGAGCTGCAAACATGTGCAAGCACCAGGATAAAAATTGTTTATGATGTGGGGGCCCACATTGGTCCTCTTGGAATTCCACTCCTAATGCAGAGCGTCTCTAACCTTATGGTGTTACAGACAAGCAAACCACCCTTCTATTTACCACAGAGCAATAGTCATCTATCTGCTCGAATTCAAGCACATAGTGTTAAAAAGAATAATGTAAGAGAAATGTCAGTGAAGACTTACCAAAGCAGGAGTTGACAAAGCCATACCACCTGCAGCCATGTTCCCCTCCGATCCATTTGCCCTGGATGTTCGATGCAAAACTAAGGGTAGTGCCTGAGATGCACACTAACATGTCACTGATACTGATGTTCAGGAGGAGCATGTTGACTGGATTCCGAAGGGTTTTAAACTTGCAGAAGAGGATGAGAACAGTCAAGTTATTCAAGAAACCAAAAAACAAGATAAACCCTAGAAATATAGCTACTACTGTGTGCCCATTTCGTGAGAGTCCAGTCTTTGGCTCAACAGGGTCTGTAGGTGCACCAAAACTCAGGTTGTATGTCCAAGTCTGATTCATTTCTGACTTTGACACAAATAAAAAAAGGCAGAGAAGTCTGATGTCCTACTCTGAAGTCTTCTAGAACTTTCACATGGACATCTCCCCATTACAATTCAAATCAGCTCACGATCCTTGTAGTGTTCATACATCTGAGATAGTTCTTTCACAGAGGTGAAATACTGAATTGCAACACAGGAATGTATTATGGCATTGTCTGTCTTCACAGATCTCCAAGGCAGCAAAATCAAGCAGAAGAATCAGCTCAAATTCTGCTTTGCTATCTAAGTCCAGTATTACGTTAGATGATGTTTTCAGAGGCTTTAGATGGAAGATGCCTTGAAAAGGTGCTTGAACATGGTCTCTTCCTTCAGGGCAAATTAAGAGCTACTAGCAATCAGCATCCAGCTAGCTCCAGCATCACCCGGTATTTCTTCTGGCAACAGGAGTCTTTCTGACAAAAGAGAAAAAAACACTTGCTAAAAACAAAACAATTCTTTCCATATTAAAACCAAACTACTTATTTAATTAGTTACTCCTTCACTGAATTTTAACAACTATTTCATAGAATCATTATGTCTGGAGAAGAACTTCAAGATCATCAAGTCTAACCGTAAGCCCTTCAACACCATGCCTGCTAAACCATGTCCCTAAGTGCCTCCTCTATATGTTTCTTGAACGCCGCCAGGGACAGTGACTCCATAACTTCCCTGTGCAGCCTGCTCCAATGCTTCACCACTCTTTTTGTGTAGAAATTCTTCCTAATATCTAACCTGAACCTCCCCTGACACAACTTGAGACCATTTCCTCTTGTCCTGTCAGTAGTTATTCTAGAGAAGAGGTCGGCGGCGGCCGCATCGGCGGCGCATCGGCGTCGTCCCCCTTCACTACAACCTCCTTTCTGATAGTTGTAGAGAACAAGGTCTCCCCTGAGCCTCCTCTTCTCCAGGCAAAATAACCCCAGCTCCCTCAGCTGCTCCTCATAAGGTCTGTGCTCCAGCCCCTTCACCAGCGTCATTGCATATTTCTCATCTTCTTAACTTTCTCTGAATTTTAACAGAAAGTCAAAGGTTCTTTGGATATTCTAAATATTTTTTTCCTGGATTGCAGTTTATTCTGGACAAGGATATTTTCACCTTTTTAGTAAAGTTTCTCAAGTGAGAAAAAGCATGATAAATAGAATTTTTGCACACCTAATGAAGGTTTAGCCTTGGTTAGGGGACAATTAAAATAACTCTGAGTTTAGGAGGAGGACCAGGTCCTCTTCACCCAGGGAGAATAATTTCAAGCGCAGCTACTGAAACTTCCATAAGCTTATAAAAGTTGGCAGAGCCATGATGCTCGTGTCAATTCTCTCGTAGTTGCCAGTGGACAGATGTTCTCCTTCATTATTTATAAAACAGCCAAGCTCCTAAAGCTTCACATATCTCTCCTATCACAGACATGAATTTGGATATCCATATGCAATGAAAGCAATGCTTACGTATTTTGTGAAGCAATAGCAAAGTGCTTAGATTTTTAGCTATTTACCTGGTCTTCATCACAGTTGCAGACAAATACTGCACAGACTTATTTATAAAAATTGAGGTAGATATATATAGAACATTTTCCATTTTTCAGTGCATAATACCCACAGTTTGCTGTACTAAAAAAAATTAAAACTTCCTTTTCAGGAGTCACAGTCTCCTTACAGTGATACACATTTTGAATATCTTCTCTATTACTCCTAACCACTTTGGAAATTGTCTTCTACAAAAGATGCATTAACCAACTGAAAAGGTGAAAGAGTCCTTCAGAGTCTGCTGATGACTAGATTTCTTTTCCTTCTAACATACCTATACGTATGTATATGTAGGAACCTTTTCACAATAAATCTTTCCAGCAAGTATTTCTTTACTTTCACAAAGTTACTGTGAAAAATATACTTCATCAATTAGGTGAACTCTAATGTACACAACCTGTCTTAAATTTGTCCTGTGATGAGTAAATTAAGTGTATGCTGCAGGAGACCATATACTCTTTGGTTATTTACAGTGTGAAGAGACGATACTTTCTACTTTTCCCTCCCATTTAGGAAAGATGGAGTCACTTGGATGGGTAAAGTCCTCAAATGTCTGAAAGAACATTTAAAATCTTCATCTTACCTTTTTTTTTTTTTAATATCTTCTTCCCACTGCTGGTTGCAGATTGTAGAAAAACATAGCCTGGGACTCACCATGAACATACTCTAAATTTACATATACTTGTGCTTAAAGGAGAAGAATTAAAGTTTAGTGGAACAAAAAACAAAAGTGAGAACAATGATCAGAATTATGGTATTGGCACACTAATTGCATGATTGAAAAGGCAAACAGGTACAATATTTTTGGAGAATAAAAAAGCATTGTGACATTATGCTGCAGTAAAGGTTCAGAAGTAGTAATTCACAGAAAAAAAAAAAGAGAGCGTAAAGTAAAAGAAATGGAACCATTTGTGCATATTTTTATAATTCTGCTTATGCCTAAGCTCCTAACAAACGATCTATTATTTTTCCACGATTTCAATGACAAGTATGTCTAATCTGCTTGCATGTCACTGTTTGCTGAAGATGACAACAAAGGTCAATCCTATTTGTTCCTCTTAAAAGCATAATGCATATTTGCCTTCAAAATTTGCAGGGACTTAAGTCTGATTTACAAACAGATTAATTCAGTTACAGATGTATTTTTTTCCAGGCTGAACTGGTTACACTTAAATAATCTGGAGTAAAGATGACAGTACACCAGCATAAATGTTTCAGTGTGGGAACTGACCTCACTAGAATAATCACAGGCACAGGGCTTGAACTATATGAATATAAAATTATTGTTAAGGCACCATGACCTTGGAGTTAGACAAAGCTGAAGGTTTTAATCACTTTCAGGAGTATGACTTAATTTATGTATCACTACTAAACTCAATATAAAAATTACAAGATCTTTTACACACAGTTACATAAATACTGGATTTTTAAGGACATATATTAAGAGTTTATATTTATGTGTTTGTAAAGCATATGCTCACTGGGCAGGACTCAGCTGACTGAACTTTAGCAACCTAACATCAGGTGTGCCAGCAAAGCTGTCTGTGGAGATCACTCCCTCAGGGCCTGCAAGACCTGCGATGCATCCAACTTCTGCCCCAGTGCACGTGCAAATCACACCTCAGTGCTTAGGCAAAAGGAGGAGCCCCTGGTGACTAAGTAAAGGATATATTTTTAGATATTGCTGTGTACCCTGCTAAGGTCAAGCCATGTTGCCAAATAAAATGAAACGAGGACGAATCGGGCGTTCTAAGATTGCTATGAAAAGTTTTGTGAGAACTTTGAACAAGAGAAGAAAATCTACAAAGGAAAATGTCTGAAGAACTGCTCTGTGTCTCATATTAGAAGAAGTTGTATAAAGTGCTAAGTTATATACAGCTTTAGATAAAGTACAAGCCAAATTCAGGCGTCAAAAACAAATCTTCTAAACTCCCATGCAAAGCCTTTGAAAGAATGGCTCTAATTCTAACTTGACTTTGGCATTAAACCGAATAATACATATTATTACTGAAGAGGCTTGTGTGCTTGAAGCCTCATTTGACTTTTTTTCCTCTTCACAAGCTTTTTACAAGTTTGAAGACTCCATAATCATAAGAGGCAAACAAAGAAGTGAACATCCAATTTTGTCTCCTTGTACAAACTTGAATTTGTGTGGGAAGAGAAACACAGAAAACATTGTGAAAAGGGGACAAATGTTCATTTAATGCCAACATTTGCTAAAACCCTCATCTGTTAACAGAGATTCTTATATTAGGAATCTAAAGCCGCCACCATCACTTGCCTGTTCTTCTGAAGCTGCCTGTGAGAAACACGATGCTACATTAGCTTCTGGAAATACGGCCACATTATTACTGAGAGCGTAAGGCTTGTTTTTGCCACTTGTCACCTCACATCAGTAAGTTTAAGTAATATTTTGCAGCAGTAAAGCTTTTTTTTTTCCTCTTCTCTTTTTGTCCCAAAGAAACATCAACTTATGGACTGCATTTTTTTTAAGGTCATAGGAGTGGGATATTTCAAAAGGAACTTGTTCTTTATTTGTAATCACCAATTCCTAACTTTCTTGCCTTGCAAAGTTGTGCAACAGGACAAAACAAAACTTAACACAATTTAAACCCCAGAAAGCCCCAGAAAATATATTAAAACATCAAAAGAGTTTTGTTAAAAAAAAAGAGAAAAAGGAGCTAAATAACAAAACTTATATTTGCATATGCGCACAGCCTTATTCACCTAGCTAACATAATCCATACTAAAATCAGATTTGGAAATAACGATTTTTATTCACTTATTCATATTATTATTTCAAAAATCAATTCTATGAAGAATTTTATGAAGAGAGAATTATTATTTCACCTGATGTCAGAGTTTGGGAGGTGAAGTATTTAGTTAAACTTGTTCTTCACTATTTTTTTCACACCTGAGTAACACTAGAAGATGTCAAAAGATCCTGCAGTAAGTCTTTAGAAGCAATCTCTAAAAGGGAGGATGATCTTCGGTCCAGCTGTTGAGGCATCTCCCAGCTCTCACAGCTCTCTCTGCTGTCTGTGGGAGAAGCCCTTGTATGCAGTCTTACAGACTTACTTTTAGGAATTCACATTGAAAAAAAGGGCTAAGATGAAATCAAAAACAACAGAGTAACAGCCCATGCTATGAAGCCTCCCACCCTTGAAAGCTGTGCTGTTTACCCAAGAGAGCTTTTTAACAGTGTAGTAAAACAGTGTAAGACCTCAAAGCACTTCTTTTGAAAGAAAAGCTACTTGTGTTTACTATTTTAAAAGTTAGATCCTCCAAGGTGTGAAGAGGAATTTATAGCAGAACAGTTTTATTCCAACAGTAAATGAGACAGACCCATTCCTATGCTGAGCAGACACGATGACAAAAGTCTCTTTAAAGCCCTGAGATCCCTGCTGCTTTGCAGCAGAGTGAATAGAGAACATCTTCTCTCAACACCCCAAACCTGCCCCAGCTTTTAAATCCCATCCCAAGCAAAAGCGCAAATCCCTTCAAACAAAACAAGTGAGTAGAAAGAGCACCAGCTGCATCACCCTTTATGATTCTGCCTGACCCTTACAAACTTTTTCTACAAAAAAAAAAAAAAAGTGTAAAAAAATGGAAGAAACACAGAAAACAGCCAGAAACACCCACCTGCCTCCATCATCCAGGAGCCGGGGGAAGGACCAAGGCGACATAACAAACCCAGCCCACCGGCGTGTCCGTGTGGCTGCCCCAGCATCTCAGTGGCAGCAGCAGCTCAGTCCAGGGAAGGCAGCGCAGCTCCCGCCCACCTCCCTCCCCGCTCCCAGGCGGGCTGCGAAATCAAGCAAACTCCTACAACATAAAAATTGCAAAAGGCTGCGTCCCGCCTCCTCCCCACCCCGTGTCAGGGCAGCAGTGCAGCCCCAGGCAACGGCCGTGGGGGTCCCCAGGGTGCCTCACAGATACAGATGCCTATTCTGCTTATTCCACAGCAGATTAGTAGTGGGTTTGTTTTTTTTTCTTAATCCCCCAAAGCCATAACAGACATTTCTTGTCTGTGGCTTGTGGCTGCCATCTGTATCTTCCCCTCTTTAGTGTTCATATCTTGAGCAAAAATTATGGTCACTGTGTGCTGAGGTTTGTGTTTTCAGTAATATTCAATCCCAGAAAAAAAGCATATGACTTCAAAACTATGTAATGACACCTCTTTCTGTTGCTACTACCATCTGCTGCTGTTCTTCTCTACTTCTACTGCTGTGTTCTTTCTACGGGAGAAAAAAACTGCAGGATTTTGAATGAATCTCTAGATAAAAACACTAGAGTAAAAACATCCTGGGGCATGCCTTGCCCTGCAGAGCATCTCTTAGCTCTGCTTCTTGCTGAGCTTATGAACAGTCTTTTAAATTTGCAGACCCCAGTCAGAGTCTGTAAAGTGATCCTCATGGTCCTGTCTCTTCACATCAGTTAGATTTAACTTTTTATCTAATCATGCTTGCCAGCTTTTCAAATTCTCTATGCTAAAGATGGACAAACTGATGCATTTATTATAGGAAAAACAGCCCAGTAAAAATTATGCTCTCCCCAAAGTCTCTTTCCAAAGGGAAGCCTAAACTGAGATCCCCCCCATTATTACTTATCGTGCAAATAGCAAATAAGATTTTGGTCCAAAATTCAGCTGAAACAAAAGCATTTCATGAAAGAAACCAAGAAATATCTGATAAAAAAAATCACAAACATACCTATTGCCCTACCACCTTCAGAAAATGTACATCACATTTTTGCTGATCAGACTTTCAGTGCACAGTTCCCCCCAGGAAAAAAATGAAAACAAAAACAAAAATCTGCTGATGGGATCTCTGAGTGATGAATTCAGAGAGAGAGCAGGAGCGCCTCCTTTGGAGCTAGCTAACTAAAAATAAAGGACTAAAAGGACTAAAAATGAAGTCTAAAAGATCAAGACCACTTATAAAAAGTAACCCTCCAAAGTTTTTCATCATGGCTTCTAGTTGCAAAATGACACAAAACTATCAAGTTTACATACTGCAATGCCTTTACTGCAATGAACATGTGCTTCTAGAGGTGTTCAGTTGTACTTCAGTACTTGAGGCAGTCACAAAAGACAGAAGGTTTAAAACACAGTTTGCAGATCCTTTTCCTTCTGTGAGCTTTGAGTACCTTCAAGTACTTTTAAAAAAAGTTCACTTTTCAAAACAGTCTGCAGTGGCAAAAATCACGGTCAACAGAGCTTTGGGCTGTTTTATTTCCTGATTCCTGGCTGTGAATGTCCTTTCGTTTCAGAGTTCATACTTCAGAGTAGTCTGGCAGCATCACTAATGGCAATTGTGTGCTAAGAAGAGCAGACGAGTTGTCATATTCCAGAGGGTCCCTTTGGGTTTGCGATTCTGAGGCCCTGCTGGTGCTTCAGAAACTATATCGAGGCCTTTGACTTCTTCTGTTTGACAAAATTTAGCAGGTTGCCAGGGAGTGCCAGTAGCTCCTATCAGTCTCCTGCTTCTGAAAAAAATGTTGTGAGTCTTAGTAAAAGTTCCACTATCAAACAGAAGAAGGAATAGCACAAGAATCCTGGGGGAAGATCAGCCCAGAACTCTGAGTAACATTCGTTCGGAAGCTCTCAAAAACAAACAAACCTTTGAAAACAAAAAACAAAACAAAACAAAACAAAACTGTTTCATAACCCCTTTTCACAGATTCAGTAAAAAGCCTTCAAATTTACTTCAGTCATCATCATTTTATTGGCCTACCTCACAACGACAGAGAGGTGACACTTGTGCATATTGTGACACATGATGCATATTCAGAAAGTAAAACTGAAAAGCGTGGCACATTATTCTACTGTGGAAATGTAGCCTTGTTGGATAGTTGTTTTGATGTCAGTAGAATCATTTTATTTTGCATAGCAGTGATAAAAAAAGGAAACCATAAGGATGTCTTCGCTTATGTTTATCCACAGTTGCAAACATTTATGCTTCTTAAAATCCTTACTGAAAAGTATTTACCAGCAAATACTTGAAATGAAATAAAAACATATTCTTGGATATATCATAATATCTCATAGACTGTAGCTTCAAACCCAAGTGGTTGATTATTTATGAAGAAAAAAATGGCAGCAGATGGCAAATATATTGGTCCCAATTCCATATTTAGATGTTTTAGATGTCACAGATTTCAAAATTTGTGACTTTGGAGGGAGAAGAGTTGATGTTAGTCCAAGATTGAAGCTCATAATCTCCTCATTCTGCTCAAAGCATATGAAGATAAGACTCTGAAAGCAATAACTAAAATTTAGGGCTAGATGCAATAATGTAATCATTCTAGTTTTGAAATAAAAGATAATAGTATATGGTGTCACTAAAAAAAATCTGAAGATTTGAAATACCTTCTGAATAGAAGAGAAAGAGGATTTTTGTAAGCCAACCCAGAACTTTGTATTCAAATGCAATTTTCTTTATTTTATAGTCATTTAGTACAGTTATCCATGCAGAGATATCTAATACCTTTTGAGACATCCTTGAATATCCCCTTCAACCTCTCCTGCCAGTCTAGAGGAGTAAGGGTCTCCTAAAGGTGATGTGTCAAATTCGCCAACCCTATCCTGGCAAACGCCTCAGGTACTCCATTGCACCTCAAATGACACTAGATACCAACAGGCAGTCAACTGAATCAAGTCCTTTGTGTCTCCAACAGAACTGATAGCTGTGAAATATTTAGGCAGTTCTTCCAAACTGGCTTAATAAAAAGTGACACCTCTGTCTATTAATTTTGCCTTACTTTTCCTTAGACTATCACACCCACAGGAACATGACCACTCACTGAAGCAATTCTTTTAGTTTGTGTCTTGCTTCTGGGGTGGTGTTGCTTAGGCTAATGAGAGGCTCTGAAATGCTTACCAGAAGTTCTTACTTTTGCACTTCATTTGAATGTCTAAGTCACAACCTGATGGTATTTAATGTAGCTGCAGATTCTAAAGGTACTTCTAAAGTATGGGACAAAGAAGCATTTCCAAGGGTCTGGGTGCAGACTGCAGACCCCAGCTGCATCCTGACTCCATAGTGTATGAAGACTGGGTATGGCCACTTCCCCTATTTCTTCACTAACGTACATCAGCGATCCCCCCATCTCAGTGACTGAGGGGTGCTACAACTTCAGGGACTCCCCATAACATGTCTGAGAGGCAGACTTAGCAGGATTTGAATTTTACTCCTTCCAGTAGCTGTCTTTTTGAAGGATGTAGAAGCTTTAAAACATTCTTTCTGTAGCTTTACGCATTCTTACATGCTTATTTTGAAGTTGACAAAACAAGTTTAATGCCTTTTCCATTCATTAATCCCACCTTAAGGCCCGAAGTCTTCTACCCTCAGCAGGA
>NW_010586241.1:23105-40384 GCF_000705375.1 Tinamus guttatus | reverse complement strand
TCATATTAAACCCTCTCATAACTTGATATATCTTTATGTTCAAACATTATTTTGTTCTTTTCAAAAGGCTAAATAGAAATCCACTTCATGATTACATGTCTGTGCATGTTCTCTTGTGCCAGGATTCTACTTTGACATAAATACTTCATCTTCCCAAGATATTTACCTGCTTCAAGTATGTTAAAAGAGCAAACATACCTCTCCCCAGCCTTTGCTTTCCTAAACTATAAAAACCCGCTATTTAAAGGATATCCACCTCCTTGGTGGAATTTAACCCGTATGACTCTTAGTTTTGATTGGAGTCAGTTACTTCTCGTGTCCAAGAGCAACGCAGAGGCATTCTTGAATTCTTATGCCTGAGCTGACAAGTCTCTCAGTTGACGTTATCAGATTCATTATCTGCTATGTTCTTCTGACATAATACCTTTCAAAGAATTATTAAAGTTTTCGTTATAAGCAATTTGCAGGTAATGACGTGATAGCATTGATATTTCATTATTACCTCTCTGACACCATTCAGAGGTGGAATATATGATTTCAGATATAGGTGGGCTTCAGAATGTGATGTCATGAATATACAGTCTGAAATGAGACGGGAAGAGCATTCACACCTTCCGAAGTTGTATGAATGATCAGTTCCTGTGGTAAATGTGTGAACACACACCTACTGTTCAGAAAATGTTGAACAGAAGGCTTTATTGCTTAGCTCCATCGCTATGAACTTAATACTACAAACTTGCAATAAAATGCATCTATACTGTAAAACCCATAACAATTTACCAGGATCATGTAAATAAGAGCAGTAATAAGAAATGAATAAACAAACATGGTACCATAGCATTCAATTTTCATTTGCCAACTTGTTCCTACAGGAAAGTTATCACACATAAGCAATCTTTACTAACCCATATAAAAAAATCTGTCTGGTTTCAATTTGCTACATTACTGAAGTAAGCTGGAAAATTGCCATCTTGGGTAGCAGACTTGTTTTTAAGTCCCTTTGTGGGGCTTGTGTTATTACAAGGTGAGATGCGTGGTGGGCAGCGCTATGGAGAGGGCAGGATTTGGTCATGCAGACTATGACAGCAGGGATTTGATGGCCAAGATTTACAGAAAGTCCCCTGTTGAATGCCAGCTTTTTTCACAAAATAGCGTCTTCTTGTATCTTGTCACATCTCTTTCTGTCAAATGAATAGATACATATGAAATTGAGGGTATTCTTCTATTTAACTCTCTCTGATTAAAGTATTAGGTAAATTCCTTCAAGACAACTTAATTAACATGTAAATGTAATGTCGGCATTTGTCACATCAGTAAACATACTAAAGAGAACAGTTCTCACATTGTAGAAAACTTGAAAGAGTCATAAATATGGAAAAACTGCATGCTTTCTTTGTACTAGCATCATTTGTGCTCTGTTTTTTGCCGTTTTTTGGCAATGAAACATTTTAGAAGACAATCTGAAGATATGACCTTGTACAAACAGAAAAACTGAAATATTCATTAATGTTTTTGGACTCCTTGGGGACAGAGGGAAAAGAACAGAAATAAAACTCTCTTTAGTGGGGAGGCATGTGAGACTCATGAAGCTGTAGCTTATAGGCTCTAGAAGGACCACATACACTTGAGAATATAGCAAATGGGGATCATACAAGAGACTATTTTAAAGTCATTTCTATGAGGATTATAAAAATCTGGTATCAGGAGACAAGAGAAGGCCATAGTGCATATTTTATTATATAGCAGGTGCAAGCTGCATGTTGATCTAGTTTTGAGCAGGTCTTTTTGTCCAAACCTGAAGTCTTTTTGTCCAAATATTTCTGTGACTCACAAGTATTTTAGGTGGTATTTTTAAACAATAGTTGGTCTTTCAATGGTACTTGTGTCAGGCAGAGGCACAGCCCAACCGAGCCCACCTCAGAAGTGCTGTAGTTATCTAGCATTATTTGAACTACTAAGCAAAGCATTTCATTAAATGTCTGCCATGAAGGTTCAGCGGTTTACCTCAGTGGTAAAGATCCTGTCAACTATTCCAATAAATTCTTAATTGCTGTGAAATGCAGGAGCTATCATGATGCCAAATTTCCTATTAGATTTATCTGAAGAATCAATAAGAAAGCTGTTTCTCAGAATAAGGAGGGATGCCAATACTCCTCAAGGGTTACAGGCTTTAATTTGAAGCAGTAATAAAAAAAATGAGCTATACCTTCTTTTTCTCTCTTTTTTTTTCCTTTTCTTTACAATTATGTGCTCCATTTCTTTAAACCTTTGCCCTGGGCCTCATATGATTGCGATGCTGTGCCAAACTTAAGACTGCATTCATGCATCATATTTAAGCAGACTTTGAAGATCTCTGATAACTGCCTGGTTTGGACCCATTATTTCCTAATTTAACAGCTAATTAAATACAATTCCAGAACTTGGATGTAGGCCACAATGTGTTGCTACTTCAGCCTATGAAGTAGCATGACATCTGACTTCTGAGAAAACATCTCTTGCCAGGCCCCAGCAAAAGAAACAGCTTACCCTGCTCTCCAGAAACATTGAGAGGCCTCTCCAGCTATATAGGGAAAACAAACAGTGCTGTGGGACAAACCTATGCAGTCCCACAAGCACCATAGCAGGATGCAGAGCCTGCCTGGGATTGGTTCAGTCTGACCAGACCTCCCTTAGGCCAGCCTGGCAGAAGGCAGTCTCCAGAAGCAGGTTGGATGTGGCCACCTTCTTTATGAAGGTACGAGAGCCTGGCCATACCTATGGGAGCTGTGCTAAGCCAAGTGGCCTCTGGGCTAGAGAATGGGCCCTCATCTGTTTGGTTTTGCAGAACAGTGTCCGCATCAAACCTGGTTGGCTTCTGACAGCTCTTCTGAATCCTCTCCTGGTTTGTCTCTCTCAAGCAGAGAGCACATCTTGCTCCTCAGCCCTATCAGGTACCCTCAGAGCACTGTAAAGGAGGGCAACAACCATCCACACCAGCAGCCTGCTCACTGTGAATACAGCCCCTCAGAAAGGATAGACCCTCTTTGACACGTCCAGCTGTTTGAGGACATTGAGCAAAGATGAGGAGAGCATCAAGGATGATGATTATCCCTGGGAGCTGAAGAGCGGGGCAAGCAGGATGGGACTGCATCCCCAGAGGCTGCCCCAGGATCTGAGAGGCCTGGGCAGTATTGCACAACTGTCTCCTCCAGCCCTCTCATCACCTCTCCCTTGCCACAGAGTTTCCCAGTACCCTGACTTTGAGTCTCCTGTTCATATGCAGAGAAAAAAATAGGATGCAGCACTGGACATGCTCTGTAAACAGCTGGTAGGCATGAGGCTGCCTTACCATCCATGCTAGGCTAGAATGCAACCATTTCTGATGTGAGTAAGGCCTAGCCATGAAACTGCAGCCTCTTGGATACAGAAAGGGAATTGCTCTTCTGGCTAAGAAAAACTACATCACATCTAGTGGATCTGACTAAATTTTGGCAGCTGTCTAACTATACTTTGGATGGTAAACGAATTGCACTGAGGATAGACACTGCATCTCAAATTGTGGCAGCTGTTGGAAATGAAGCCTTGGATGAATTTCTCTGTATTTGTCACCTTCTGTGATAAATATAGGCAGCTGCACCTACATTCACTTGCACATGCAAGTGACAGCTGACACTTGCTAACACTATTACATAGAAAAATTTTGCCAGATGTACAGTCTTGTCAGGAGCAGCATTTGCTCATTTTCTTTCTCTGCTGCTGTGCTGAAACTTGCAAAGCCTAGAAAAAAAAGGAGCTGTATTAAAGATATGCAAGTTGCAAGGCTGCATGCTTAGGAAATCTCAAAAGTGTCCTTATGAGCCTTTCTATGCATACATTGCTGCTATTTTTAATTACACTAATGAATGCTATTTTTCAGTGAACCTTGTCTGAGGCAGTGATAGGATATTCAATGTTTCTTTCTCTTCTTGTTGCTCAGAGCAGTCTAGCTCTTCACCCAGGCTGAATACTAAAAGCTGTACTTGATGAACCTATGATATTCCTACTGCTTCACAAATATTAGTGGTATTTCAATGACATTTTTCTCATTTGAAATTGGGGGAATGAGATACAGGCAGGGAGCTGTTGACTATGAATGTATCCATTACTTTTAGCAGCACAACTCTAGGACTACTTTTTGTTCTATACAGGAACAGCCCAACCAAGAGCCTGAGACATGACAGCCCTGGAAGATGTTTCCTCCCTCTCTGGCATTGCTGACATGTCTTAACTTCTGTGCTAAAGCTCCTGAGATCATTCTCTTGTGCACTGTGGAAGCCAGCGCAGATGAGATTGATCACACAGAATCATAGAATCACAGAGGTTGAAAGGGACCTCTGGAAATCATCTAGTCCAACACCCCCCCGCCCCAATCCAGCTAGAGGATGTTGCATAGAATCACATCCAGGTGGGTATTGAATATTTCCAAAAAAGGGTAATAATATAATATTACACATGATGGTTTTGATGTGGAGGCCAGTGAGGTAATGGGGACAACATAGTGGGGTGGTTGTAATGGATCTGTTAGGGTAGTCATAATGACTACGCTAAAAAGTGGGGCTGGGGCTGAAGAGCCAGCAGAGGGGAAGCCAGAGGGGAGGCCAATGGGGAGTAGTGGGCTAGTATAGAGGGTAGAGCAGAGCAGAGGATGGAGGGAAGGATTGGGTCAAGGGAAGGGGAAGGGACAGGGCTGGGTGGAGTGTAGGGGAGGGTAGGACAGAGCAGTGCAGCATTGAAAGGAGAGTGCAGGGGAGGGTAGGTGGAGGGTGGAGGTAGGGGCTATGGTGGAAGGCAGGGCATAGGCAGAGTGGAAGAGAGGATGGAGATGGGGGCTAGTGTAGAGAAGAAGGGAGAGTGGAAGATAACACATGGGGAAAAGGGGAAGGTGGAGATAGGGGGTGGGGTAGAGCAAAGGGGAGGGTGGAGGTAGGGTCTTGGATAGGTAGGTTTAGGGTAGGGTTAGGTTAGGGCAGGATTAAGGTAGCATTAGGCTGGGATTAGGTTAGGGCAGGTAGGAATCAGGTAGGTAGGCTTAGGGTAGGCCTAGGGCAGGGCAGGTAGTCTTAGGCTAGGTAGTTATAGGGTAGGGTAGGTACCTTAGGAAAAGTAGATTAGGGTAGGGTGCGAAAAGTCCTTGGATAGAGTGGTGAGTGTTACAATCCTGGAATTTACAAAGAGGCCTTTCCTTTACGCTTCTGTGACCCTGCGTTTACAGGGGGGTTGGACCAAATGACCTCTAGAGGTCCCTACCAACCTTAAGCATTCTATGATTTTATGATTCTTTGGTGACCTATTTCTTTCAAACAGTTGTTCAGCCGGGGAGGGAGAATCTTGTATGGATGTCAACCTAGATCTCCAAGGTATTAACATGTTTCTGGTGGTTGTTAGCATTGCTCCTGCAACACTAGTTTAAGTAAGTCATACAAACACGTCTGTTAAAGTTGTTAACGTTTGTTAAAGGATGCTGTTCAGAAAGGCACAAATTACTATGAAAATCATTGTGTCAAGCCAGGTTCTATTTGATCTGAAACTTGAGTTCTCTTCAGAGACTCACCAGCTTGTATCGAGTAATGGCAGTAGCTCTTATAGTCACAGAAGAGTTGAGGTTGGAAGGGACCTTAGAGATCATCTAGTCTGACCTCCCTGCTCAAGCAGGGTCACCTCGGGCAGGTTACCCAGGACCCTGTCCAGATGGCTTTTGAATATCTGCAGGGATTGCTTCTACCTCAGCAGTTAGAAGTTGCCATTTCTGCAAGTCTTCATCCAATAATGTGAAACAAGTCTTCTTAAAACTGCTTTAGCAAAGGAGCTCTGCACTACCTTCGTCCTATTAAGAAGTAGCTATCTTAAGAACAGCTTCTACAGAGAGTTAAGCAATAAGCCTGAACTACCTTTCATGGCTGTCATCCCTTAGACTGACAGCAAAGACCTTTGCATGACACACTTCCTTACCACTAGCTATGCCAGATCTGCAATGGATACATGTAATTTGATGTTATCAGAGTCATGTTTTGACAGTGCAAAACATTTTCACTGGATATCTTGCCATATGTTTATGACTAGTTTTGACTGAAATTTACAATTTCCATTTCAGAAATTCTGACAATGAAAATGAAACACAATCTGAGTTATAAAAAAAACTGTAAACTTAAATGTTTTAAAATGCTGTCTTATCAACATTGAAATTACTAATTGTTGTTGGACATGCAGTATTTGGAAATGATTTGGTATTGCAATAAACATTTGATATTCTACACTGGTAACTATTGTAATTTGCTATTCATATTATATTCTGTTTATTTTCTATTATTTTTATTATAAACAGAACAAATTATTATAAAACTCTGGAATATTCTCTGGCACACAAGGTGTGTATGAAGCTGAGGAAGAAATGCACAGTCACACTTGCATTCATTTAACCATTCCTTTTTAGTATTTTGTCAAATACTCTTTTACCCTATTATGATGCTGGTGTGATGGAAGATACTGAATGTGATATGGACTTATTTTCTTCAGACATAGTGATGGATAGTTGTGTATATTAATACGAGCTGTGAATAGACAGTCTATTATCATCAGCACTTTTTGTCACCATTTTACATGACTGTTCTTTGTTATTCTTTTTGTGTCCTAAACTTGACCAATCTAAGCCATACAGATGCCAACAGTTTTTATTTGAGCACTGTAAAATTAGATTGTTAAAATTCTGAATTAGATTAAAGCCTTTTGTAAGTAGATATGCTGGGATGGTATGCAATGGTCTAGAAGATCTAAAAGACCTCTGACATGACTAATATTTCTATAAAACATGGATGAATTAGGCTGAACTGGCTTATATCTTAAATGATTACATCAACACTCTAAATAAAATTACTTGTTCCATATTACAGACCTAATGGTACCTGGACCTTACTTTATTAAAGACACACAAGTTCTCCACAAAGCAAAACAAACCCCATTTGAATTGAATGATAAAAATAGCAACTATTACTTATAACTTTATATTGTGAGTAGCAATCTTTTCTTTTTTTTGTAGCCTGGTATTATGAGAAATAAAGCCAGAGAAAACATCTGAGGAACATTTCTCTATATTTTTTCCTATTGCTTCTTGTAATGCAACTCATGGAATAACACTGGTTTATTCGTCTCAAGCAGCTTTACTAAAATTTTCTTTTTTAGAAAAGCAGCAAGCAATACATAACAGTAACTTCCATCTTCCAGGATATTTGAATATTCTGGTGATGCTGCTTTCATCTAACTTAGGACAGGGGCCAAAACTGTATCCACAGGGAAAAATATTAAAAATTCCCAAGGCTTTTTGTTTTGACCTTTGACTGCTCATTCCAACACTTTTTCACCAAAATAAAAAACAAGTGATAAAATATTAATGACTCATGAGAAGAAAGACTTAAAGAGGGATCAGATACTGTCATGAAACAAAACCTGGTGAGTTTTGTGAAGGGAAAGTTTTGACGTTAAGCTTCATCTGTCTATCTCAGTTGATTGTAGTTGAACTCCTTGGTTCTTAATGCTGCTAGGAAGCATGCTTCCTGCTTTGCTTATACTTCCCATCAGGCGTATTCAGACAAAAGAAGGCAGGTAGTGTGTTTTTTTGTTTACTCAGTAAACCAAAATACCTTCATGTGGAGTTAGCATATTCAAAACACTACTTTATTTCTGCTTCCTGTGTTATTCACAATATCGGAAGAAAATAAATGCATGTCACATTCAGTGGATAGTATCTCCCATCACACGCATGTCATAACAGGGTATTTTATTTCTTCTAGAAAAAAAAATGAGTACTGTCCCCTTTTCTGGTTTTCCAAGAAACCCTTCTAACATTTTTATCAATAACAGCATGGAAATAAATTTACACTGACTTGGATAAAAGCACCACAGAAGAATAGTGCCTTCTATAGGAGAAGTCAGGTCAATGATAGTGCTGTAACAACAGCTATCCAGCACTACTTAAATGTTTTCCACCAAATTCCTATTCTGTAAGTCTTTTTCTCTAATGCTGTGTAATTTAACAGCTCAAAACCTATAGTATACTAATATTGAATTCTGAAGGCTGCATTATTCATTAAATAAAAGAAGGGACTTAAGCGACATGTTTCCTTACAAAAAGTAACTGTATCTCTTGCAAATACTTTCATAGATATCCCCTAAATGTAATCTGACATTTTTCCCTCAGGAAATCATTAAACAATTATATATCAAAGTCATGCTAGAATTATGAATTTTGTCCATCCTTACTCCTTATTTATTAGAAAATTACATTTTACCCGCAGGAATAGGATGTACCTCCCAGTTCCCCCTCACTTTCAGCTAAGCTGTAAACATGACATGTGATATCAATACACCAGGCAAATGAAGCTGTATTACATATTTGTGTAATTCTATTGTAAACCGAAAGAAAACCTGCTGCCACATGAAGTACCTTTTGGAAGATATGAAGAAATGTTGACCTTTAAGTAAATATTTAAAATTTACCAATGGAGGTGTTTAGTATGGCACTTGGTCTGCCATTTATGCTGAGCTTATCTTGAATTAGCTCTCTAGTACATGCAAAATACTGGAGCAATCTTAAAACTTAAGTCTTACCTTTCTCTCATTCTCTGCTATTGATATGTGTTTTGAAATTCAGGCTGCAGAATATAGTCAATTGGTGATCCTATGGTGGCTGTTACTGAATTAGTGTCTTCTTTTGATCTATTCAATTTATACTGGACCACAGACTAATGGGAGGAAATATCAGATCTCAAAGATGGAGAAGACAGAGGAATGTACACACTAGTGCCTAGTCCTCTCCAGATCCCAAAGGGAATTAACACAGGTGCCATCATTCACCTAAAGGTCACAAAAGGCCAGGGAACTTATGAGCAAAGTGCATCTCCCACTGCCTTCCCCTCCCCTCCATCTCTCCAGTTCTCAGAAGAGGCCACTGAAGGGGCCACCAAGACCCACTGCACCTGTTATTCTGCTATGCCTCCTATGTGCAACAATGGGGGGTCACAGGTACCACGCAGCAAAATCCAGAGCAAAGATGTCATTGCAGCACCATCTGGTCAGCGCGTGAGAGTTTTCTTCCTCAGAAGCCAAGATTTGAGGGAGGATGCAGAGCAAAGTCATGTCTGACAGTGGTTACAGTTTAGGTGGTGTACAGTTGTATCCAGGCATTTGGAAGCATTCCTAGACCCACAGTTAAACACAAATGCAGTTTCTGTACGTTAAAAGTCTGTTTGGTGTATCTGATGACTCAAAACTATGTTGATGACACAAATGAGTAGTTACCAGGATCTTAACATACTGGCACACTGGAGAATTTCCAGTATACTAACATGCTGGATATTTTTTTTCTTATAAAAAATAATAATTAAAAAAAGATTTTTTTTGAAAGAAATAGAGAAATATGTTACCACTAAGTCAAATATCTGCATGTTAGGCTAAGTCACAATGCACGTTACCTTCACAAACTCAGGTTGAGCCCCTTACACTATGAATCAGACTTCAGCTATATCCTTCCATAAAATTTTCCCCGAAGCAGTCTTGCGCTGTTCACTGCATGGTAGGGCTCTACTCTGGGGACTTGGGAGGAGTCTCGCTGGAGGAGTTTTGTCAGATCTTCTGGTTGCAGAATTCAGATTTTCCATGTGATTTTTCTAAGCAGTTGTACACAATGAACAGCAAACAGTCACTATAAAGTTTATGAATTGGCTCAGTGTTGAAAATTATTGCAGAAAATACTCATTTAATAATCATGTCAATGTTAAAACATTTAGCACATTGATGATGATCAAGTTTCACAGTGAATAGTTGAACTGAAACTAAAGAAGGGCTGACCTGAATACTGTTTTCAGTAATATGAATACTATGTTTTCAAAAAAATTATAGTAAAAATGTGCTTTTAATTTATATTGTATTGAAACACAGATTTTAGTTACACCTCCATGCATCAGCTGGAAAGCACAAGGGAGTGCATTCACAGCATCACTAAAACAAACTTCTTTCCTTCTTTTACAGCATCTCTTTCAAGTTTTCCTGAAGTCTGACCTGTGGCAGCTAAACAAGCTGAGAGTTAAATCACCCCTCTATGCCCTATGTTCCTCTGGAAACAGAAAGAGGGACTTAAATATATTTCAGTATATTGTTGGATGGACTTGTCACCTTTGGCTAACAAGACTACCCAGTTTTCCTGTGTTCAGTTTTTTTAAAAGATAATTGCAAGATAAATACTGGCTTTTCAAGATGGGTTCTTTCTGAGAGGGATTCTTTCTCAAAAAGGCTGTTGTCTCTTTCTTTTTCTTTCTTCTTTTATATGCTGATATAAAATGTTAAAAATAAGAATTCATAGAAATTTTAACCTAAATCTGCGTATCTTCTGCTGAGTCTAGCAAATAAACCTACCTGTAAAAGGCAGAATTGGTTTTCTATGTGCTTCTCTGTCTATGCTCATGTACCAATTAAAGGAAGAGCCTGACTGTTTTTAAACAGTAGTGGAAGACCTTGGGCTAGGCCTTGTGAGTAGTAGCAGAGCAATTCACTCAGTCGTTTTCATAAATTTGCAAGAAAAGGTGCTTACCATTTATAATCTTATATTCACTGCATCCTAACTCGCATGGATTCACCTCTGCTCTTGACATACTTCTTTCACTTGCTCTACTGTTATCATGGACTGCAAGGGACTCAAAGGGAGTCCCTTTTGTTTTTTTACAGGGATAAGCAGCTATGTCATTTGTTAAATACGTGCAATAAAGGTTAAATGCTTGCTAATGCTTCCACAGAATTACATGGCACTTGACAGGTAAATTAAGAAATGTTTAGTCAGCTCAGCTGAAATTAGTTTTAACCTTGGCCTTAGATTAATTATGTTTTACAATGCAATAAGCTTGAGCTAGTGCTGCAAAGAATGTAATATATGGGCATGTTTGCAAAAATTGGAGCTTTCTCATAGAAACAAAGAATGTTGACATATACTGACCATATAGCAATAGGAGAATATTTCAATTCTAAGGAATATAAACAATAGTAGCTTTTTGTGAGAAAAAATGGAAAATACTAATAAAAGGAGAGAGCAAGGGATAAAAGGGTGTCGATAAGAACCTAGGATTGAAAATAACAGGCTATTAAACTATTTGGCATGCAGATTCAAGCTGAAAGCAAGACCCATGGGTTAAAAGCTGAAGTTCCTTCAAGACTTTCTTCCGCAGACAGTGAAAATTGACTTATCAATATGCTGGTAAGAAGCAGTAGGGCATAAGATGTCAAAAAAAAAAGTCATTTCTGTGCCACATGAAAACCATTTCAGACATCTGAGGATGTTTATCGGTTTCTGTGGAGTCCAAGGTTCATATCCACTGAGGAAAGCAACACAGCTGCTTTTTGAGAGTAGTCTCCCGGAGGAAAAAAGAGTCATGTCGTGTACAATATAGAGAAGTTTACTGTTTTATTTATTAAGATTTTTGGTAATAGTAAACATCGAAGCAGAGGTTAGTGGCTTTGTAAGTTGCCGTTAAAGAAATTTACCTAGAATAGTATATATAATGATTTGTCTTTGACATAAAATAAGACACATTTCTATTTAAATACAGTGTTTAGCAATACGTGGTGTTGCTGGAATACACAATACAAACAGCAAATGTATTCTGTCAACAGGCATCCTGAGAAAATGCTTATCAGGTCAGGTAACTCTGGCATCAGTGATTTTAAGATACTTCAGTCAGATGCTGATAATATTATGACCCTAAAGTTGCTGTTAATACAAAAATGACGTAAATTCTGCTCTACACAAAGAATAAAATCTCCCAAATGTGCTGTGGCACACATGCATTTAATAAACATTTAATAAACAACGAATACATAAATTAGGTGAGAAAGCATGGATCGTGATTTGTTCCCGGTGGGCAATATTGAGTAAAGCCTAGCAATACGGACACAAGGCATGGCCTATTTTATTTACTGCTGAAAGCATAAACTTAATATGGACTCTGCTATCTGATTCTAAAGGAGAAACCTCAAAACTCCCAAAGAGACACAGATATTTTAAAGTATTTTTCAATGTTTTATTGCAGAACTAAATAATGTAATAATAACTCTGTGCCAAGATTATTGTTTCTGTAACCAGCAACGAACACTACTAATGTCATGAAATGTAGGACCTCCATCTTATATTTGGATCAGTGTTTCTGTGCAGCTTACGATGTGCAGAACTGCATGGCATGAACATACAAGTAAACACTTGCCAGTGTATGTGGAAAAATAAATGTACTAATAGTTGCAGAAGGATGGTGAGAAAAAGCAGACCAAAAGGAGCAGCAACCAGTAATTCTGCAAGCAGCTCTTGCTGTTCTGGCGGAAAAAGTCCCTTACTACTTGGTATTTGTATGGCCATTGCCGTTGGAGCAGCAGTCTCACTCTGGGCAATTCAGATTCTCTCCTACGTGCACTGAATCTGACAACACTTCAAAACACCAGTCCTTGATTTCTCATGCATTCTGGGAAGATTTTCAGGATATATTCTGCTATAAAATAGCATACTTTCAGGTTGGGTCCTGGACCTTTGCATCTTATTGCGCAATTGCATTTAGAGTGATTGTGAAAATAGCCTAGTCTTTTTATCCAGACACTGGGCAGATGAAACTCGTGTCTTAGATCAAAAATGCAAGAAATTGTCCCATGTCAGACAAAAATTCTAAATAATTTTTCACCTATAGAAGAGACTGGTAACTCTATTTTTTTCTTCTATTTCATTTATGATCTATTCTAGCTGTAAGACAGATTTTTGATATATAGGCAACAGATACCTAAGGCAAGAGCTGAACTGCCTTTTATATCCTCTACAGTTATTACATAGCAGCTAACCTGTGAAGTTAATTTCTGATAAATGGATATAGAGATTTAAATAATATAAGGTTTCTTCTAAAGAGCCATTATGTTTCAGAATACCTTTTTTGTTGTTTTTTTTTTGAAATGAACAAGAACTGACAGAAGACTCTTTGTCTGTGTTAGAAATAAGCAAGGATTCTCAGGTGAACTGAACCAAGGAAATGTCATTATTACAGAAGAATTAGTCAGATATACAGAATAAACCATAGATATGAAGACAAAGGACTAACAGACTGGAGAGGAAATTCTCTCATAGATGTATACTCACAAGAAATTAAACAAAATTCCGAAAAGTTAAGATCAAATCTCATTAGTGACACATTCTTTGAAATACACGGTACTTTATTTCAGCTCAGTGACTTCAGATTGGGAGAAATTATGGTGGATTTAGCCCTTTTCACAAGGGCTACTTTACTTATCATTTCACTATAATTAGCATATTGTCAAGTCCTGTCAAGTAGCTTACAGACTTTATTTTATAAAGCAGGAATAATATGATCCAGCTTGACAATGTGCACAATGATCAAAAAAAAAAAAAAAAAAGACAATATGTCAAGGGCAATACATCCCATCAAGGAATCAAAGACAAATAACTGCTAGGGGTCATTTGTGTGTTTGTATATGCTTGCTCAATTTATGAATCTGCTGTAGGGGATATACTCATCACAACTCATGGTTTTCTTTAAACTGCAAAAAAATTAATTGTAGGAAAAGAATGCTTAAGACCTTGGATACCTCGACACCTCGTAATTGCATCTGGAAGTGTATCCCTAAAATGCTGCTAAATAACATGTACCGCAGATGGAGGGGCATATAACTGAGAAATACAGAATCAAGAACTGAAGCTGCCACTCTGACCAGAGTACTACAGAATTTAGAGTTTCTGTCGGCTGCCTGGAACTTCCCTGCATGTTATTATTTCCATTTCTCAAATGCCCTGTTTGAAGCAGCTATGGGTAGATCATCAGTGTAACTGGACAAGATATCATCCTTAAAAATGCACAGATAGGCAGAAGGTGCAAGAATCAGAAGCAACAGCGAAAAACACAGTAGTGTTGAATATAGAGGTACTGAACAGCCCTTCAGCAGAAAACCTGACATGTGAGTGCTGTAGTAGTAGAAGGAATTTTGTTGGGTCCAAACATCTGAAGAGTTGGAGAGGATCTACAAAGTAGTCCTTGTCTGTTCCCATTGTCAAACCTTCATAATGCTCAAACCCAAAAAAGGTAATCCAGGAGGTGTGCAGATCTTTAGAAATACTCCCTATTGGTGCAGTATGCTCCAGAAGATAACTGTTTGGTAAAGCCCTGACTTTGCATGGGCAAACAGATTTGACCATAGATAGACAGGAATAGAAACCAGATTCCTCAAAGAGATATGTGTTATATTGAACATACACGCTCTGATATCCCGAGAGCACTATCTCCAATGCTTTCCTGGCTCTTGGTAATCTATGCATAGCTTAATAATTAGCACAGCTCAATTCTGCTTTTACGTGTTCTAAAGAATTAGAGATTTACGTCCTCTCTTCCCTGCTACTGCCCCACCTAAGTTCTTCAAATATGTTTTGAGGGATTTGTCTCCCTCTTCCTCTGCCTCTGGAAAGAAAGGAAAGGTTAATTTAGACAGCTGGCCAACTTTGCTTTCCAACTGTCAGTGACCTGTGCATTTAAAAGACAATGAAAAGCACAAACAATTACTTGTTATCTCATCACATAGCTGGCCAAGCAGAAAAGAATGGTACAATGCAGGTTACCTACTTGCAAAAGGAGAAGACAGAGCAGAGCATGGCTTATAGTTGAATCTTGGGGTCATGGGACATAGAAAGGTATCTGCTCAGAACAATTTGTGGCAAGATCTGTGGGTAGAATTATTGTTTTGTTGGTCACTTCCCCACTGCAATAGCTGCCTGCTTGTAAAAGCTAAGCTAAATGCATATGCATTCTCTTAGATACAGAAAGTCTGATCTATTGTTATTGCTGATGTGCTCTTATTACACATTTGGCGGCAATTCTGCTTAAAACTGCATAGATAAATCCAGCTGCATTTGATGGATATTTATATAAAAAATCCTCTGTAACTCTTTCAAAATCAGCCTGTGTTTTTATTGCCCTTCCTTGGTTCATATGAAAAAAAAATCCTTATAATTCTTATAATTCAATGAAAGTACAAAAGTTTATGCCATGCAATCTCATACTTTTTTATTTGAATTAAAAATGAAAATATCAGGATCTTGTTAGAGGTGGCTTTACAATACCCTGTATTTTCTAATGACACACAGCTGTATCAGAAAAGTACTCTGAAGTGGTACATGCTTATTTCATTTGTATGCAACAGCTGAAAATATGGATATGATAACCCACTGGGGAGTTCTGGAGGAAAACTCAATATCCAAGAACATAATACAATTTCCCCTGTCACAGCAGCTCTGTGTTTTGCCCTTTTTTTTTTTCGCTCAAAGTCTGGATTAATTAGCTAGACAATAATTACCTGAACAATTTCCTGCACCACAATAAACGGGTAATAATTTACTCTCTCAGAGCAATGCTGCTGTAACACATCTGTCTTCCACAACAAATGAAGGTGCAAAAAAACTTTGCAAAGGCTATTGGTATTACACCACAATTTATAATAAATGTCCGATTTTACACATCTGAAAGCCTATGAGGTAGACAACATCTGTATAGCAAAAGAGATTTATTCACTGAAGTGCTAATTGTTTGATGCAAATAGCAGAAACAGACCAACAGTGTGCCATTATCTCATGGTTCATTTGCTTCATGGGTTATTCTTCAGGGAAAACAATCCTTAATGCTGTACATCTTCATATGCCTCTCTCTCATCTGTTGAAGTCTCCACTGACTTTCAGGCTTAAAACTGAACGTGTGTTTTAAATGGTTACAGGGATGTGATAAGCAATATTTTAAGATTTTATGACCTCTCATTATCTTTTAAGCTTTATAGAGCATGGATAGTTTTTCAGGACAAACACAAAGAGGGCACAGTGTTAGGCAAGCTGGCAGCAATGAATAAAAACTAAGTAGCTCTGTTCCTAGGCTGAATATCCACTATGATCAGGCAATGGAGAGCAAGTCAGCAAAGCTTCAGTTCTCTCACATATTCACAACAAAGGCACTTGTTCAGTGCCCAATTGGCCCTCTGAATACACCTGTAACATCTACTATGGTGCTTATCCTTGCAAAGCACGTATGATGCAAATGGGATGCTCAACCTTGTCTCTCTGCCCCTCTCAAGACCGCTCAATTGTAGGCATCTTTAGGAACCAAAAGCACTCTCAGCAAAAAAACAACCTTAAGTTCTAGTGCATTACTCCAGATATGTAATGGGGAGAGCAGAAACAGTAAAGGGCCACCAGCTATTGACATGGAATCTTTCCCCAAAGAAAAAAAGCTTTAGAAATTTTTAAAGCTATTTCCTTTTTCATATTTTCAGCCCTTCTTTCCAGACAAATACTCTCTAATTTTGGTTATCATACTTCAATGTATTAGAGTTCATGAGCTGGAGCCCACAAGAAAATCCTGGACAAACCATTCAAGATGGCAGTCTAGGAGGGCACAGGTTTCCTGTATGCCTTATGTTGTATCTGCTGTGCCTCATTTGTATGTCTTAATATCCTAGGGCATTCCAGTTTGCTCTAGGTCCCTACATGTGGCTAACCAAAGAAAGATCCTAATCATTAGAGTCAATGGAGAAGGCAGCATTCATCACTTGACTAAATACTAGAGGTCTACTTGAGAGTGTTCACGACTACTGGAGTCTAGACTCTACTGGCCGTATTGACTATCTCGCAGATAAGGGACATCCAAAGCAGTGTGCCTGCAGGTTTCCTATATGGAGGTACATACAGTCAGATGTGCTAATCTCAAACCAAATCCCATCAAAGCAGTCTCTGTAAAATGATGCTAGCAAAAAAAATATATATATATGTTTTAAGCTGGGGCAGCCCAGTCCCACAGCTGAAGTTGCTGAGACATACAGTGCTATGCTGTCTCTGTATGGCTGCTTCACTTGAGATCTCGAAGGGAAGGGCTCGGAGCGGACGCTCGTGCCGGAGCACCTTGTCTAGAGGCCAACAGGTGCGGTAGAAGCCGCCGAACGAGAAAGCGCCAACAGCGAGAAGCAGCCCGACCAGCACCGACCCCCGTCCGGGCAGGGCTGAGCTCCGGCCAGAGGCGGCTCTGACTCAGCGGGGGCGGAGCCGGCAGGGCAGGCGGGAATTCAAAAGGTGCCCCCGGGATCGTAGCGACCAGGGTGTGGCGCGGCAGTTAGCGCGGCAGTTGGTGGGGGCAGGGAGTGTTCTCCTCTCTCCTACCAGTGAGGGGAATGGATTCAAGGAGGATAAGGCGAATATAGCAGAT
>NW_010586239.1:0-28252 GCF_000705375.1 Tinamus guttatus | reverse complement strand
CCGCGAGTCCTCTCTTAACACTGCCTTGGGGACCTCACTACTGATTGACTCAATATTTTATTCTCATCTGCTTCCAGAGATGCATAAATGCAGCTCTCCAAAGTACTCTTCCACTCCCCTTTGATAGCCCAATTCTAGACCCTGTATGCTATAGGGACAAAATAATCATCATGCTTTTTAAGTTGTTTGCCTTCCATTGCTCAAGTTAAATATGTTTAAAGAGTGAAAGTTAGCAACTCGAAACCTACTATCTGCTCCTGTAATGAAGGCCAGAGGGAATTTAACCCTAATCATTTTCTTCTTTCCTGGAAGCAAATGAACTCACTATCAGTGAGGATACTGGTCCTTACCAGTAAGCATGAACTTCAGAAAATTGCCACTTGACATTGGAAAGCATTGTGCAGATTCTACGAGCAGAACAAGAAATTGAAGCAGAGTCCCCAAGAGCAAAAGGTTTAATAATGCAGTAAGTCTGTCAAGCAATTGAATTTAAATAATGCTATAATGCAAAACACTAGTTGCTAATTACTACAAGAAAGGGAATTGCAATAGAAGCTTCTATCAGTTTGTTATAATGCCGTGGCAATATTATGAGATTGGCTTGGTCTGGCAATATAAAATCCTGATTTCAAATTGATTTTAACAAAACAAATGAAGCGAGCAGAAAGCCTATTTGGAGTGGACACTTGAAAACAGGAATTCAATAGTTGGAGAAAATATAAACTGTCCAGCCATCTAGTAATAAATACAAGACAGATGTGTTGAATGGTTTTCATGATGCAAGCAGGCTGTAATTCGGAGCAGTGCTGACCTCGGGCTGGGACCCGCAGCCCCGCAGTTCAGCTGGGTGTCTCGAAGCGCCGTTTGCGGAGCGCGGTTGTGTGACCGGCTTGGTTTTACGGGGGAGAAAAAGTAACCAGTGTTGAGCTGCGTGGGAGTCCAGAAGAAAAGCTGCGAAAGGGAAGAAAACTAACATCAGAGAAGTGAAATTGCGGAGATGATAATAGTAAATCTAGGACTCGAGAGAAAAATGCTGACATGAAAAGATGTAAAACTCAGGGAAGGAGCGTGGCAAGGAGGAGGCAGCTGTGGAAAGCTGAGGATCAGCCCATGCCAGAGCCGCCCCGGCCAGCGGCGCCGGCGGGGGCACAGCCAGGTCCCTGGGCTGCCGTGTAGCTCCCAGCACCTTAACCCACACTGTCTTTGGTGTCCGTTAACCAACAGAAAACTGTTGTTTGCTCCTAAAAATTGTGTATAATCCTGCTTGCTGGGAGTGCATGATAAACGGCACTTAACTGTGATGTGGTAAGGGGGTGGTTTGACAGTGAGAGTGAATGCTCAGCCCTCCTGAGAATTAGTTTGTCCTGCTTTGCTGCTAGAATTACACATTGATAAACAAAACTCGAGCAAGAAAACTACTGGCCAGTTTTAGCTTGACTGTCTTCTATATTCAAGATGACTTTGTTTAATTCATGGTAAACAGTTGCTTTTAAAGAACCCTTTTTGATTAGCGCACTCAATTCCTCTTCCGTTCTTTTGTTGTTAAAGTAAATTTAATGTTCCATAACTTCAAAACAGTTGTGGTATAAAAATAGATAGAGCTACTAGACTGGTAGATTGATCCAGTAAGAGGGTTGGAAAGGAGACAATACTTAAGAGCTGGAGTAGGAACAATTGATGGCAAAGAAGGGTCCTAAATGGAGTAGGAGTACTGAGCTAGGAAATATGCTTTTAAAGCTAGGAGGCCACATCATATTACATGCCTCAGAAGAAAAAAAATATATCAATATTTTAGGTGGGCAAAGTGGCAGAGGTTGCACTACAGTATTACATATAGATGCTAGAGGAAGAATAATAAAAATAAGTAATAGTCTTTGAAGTAATATGAAATGGAACAATAAAACAGGAAAACAGAAGGGCTCATCACTTATGGTATATAAATAGCTCATGAGCAGGCATGAGAGTAGTTCCTGTTCTTGAAAAGCCCTGAGTTTCATGAATAAGAAAACTTAACCTTGTTGATGTGGGGCTGGAACTGAGAGACAGCATGAGAGGAATGTGTCCTGTAGAGGGATGTTTACAATTTTCCTTCTCCCATGCCTCTGTAAAGTGGTTTCTTTCCCTTTTTGGGGAGTATCACCTCTGCTTGATTTTTTTAAAATTAAAAAATTATATATTTTTAGGGATCCTGGGCAGATCTGCCATGAGATGGCAATTTCCTCTTTAATTTGCAGCTGCATACTCTTATTAAAATAATACTGTTCTTCCACAAAACAACTGCTGATAATGCTAAACTGTGGGGTATGGATGTCATTTAAGCCTTTTGTCTTTTGGGCATGGGCTAATTTGCTCAACACGTTAATTTGTAACAAGTTGAGGCACGTGGCTCAGTCTATAGGGTCAGTTCTGAAGCTTTGAGCAACGTTTTTCTTGTGTTGCAGAATATCGTTGGTTCTGTCTAGGGACTTCATTAGGGCAGTAACCGGATGCTTTCTGCAGGCTTTTAAGCAAGGAGGGAACCTCATTACGGATTTGTAATATGTAAAAATGTGCATAAAATTTGGATAACAACAAATATCAGAGCCACGTGACACTCAAAGTGGTGCATTACATTTTGCAAGATATGGCTGAAAGTTACCTGTATTAAGAAGTTATTAAACTAAATTATTAAAATCTCTGCTGTATTAAGGTGGTATGGTTACTGTATATATATATAGGTATAAAATAGAATAATTCTATACGTATGCATGTATTTCTATATACATAGCATTGGTGGCATTAAAGTAAGTAAATTAATTCCTCTAAGAAAAATGGCCACCAGCCTAACAGTGCAATTTTCTTGTTTGTTTTAAAAATTCTATTGCTTCACAAAAATTAAGATAGAGCTGGTAAAAATTAATGGTCTTTACACTGTATTTTTTACTCCTTTGGTATGAATGAAGATTTATTGGAAACTACTGGGAAAAAGCCACCAGTCATAAAAACAGAATAATTTAGGTTAGCAGGGAGAGAAAAAAAAAAAAAAAGAGAGAGAGAGAGAGGAAGATAATATCTCTCTCAATATTTGGTATCAAATGCAACTGATTCAAGTTTTCAGTTTGTACTTTGCTGTAATCAAGTGGTTCTCACACTTTTAAAACTATTCCATTTTTCTTCTCTGAAGGCTTTGGTCTTACTCCTGTTCCACACAACCACATGCAAACCCCCATTCTCTAGTTTGCCAGAACCCCATTTTTCCACCTCCCCATTCTCCCAGAGCATCACCGCTTTATTTAAAATAAAATAATAAAAGAAAATACAAATATTTACATCTGAATCTTACTCTAATCAGCCCAAGTTCTATTCATTAAATTAGAATCCCTGAGAAGTTAACTTTGCAAAGCTAACTTTGATTAATCCAAATGAAGTAAAACTTCAGTAATAAAGCATTAAACTGTCCAAACATGTACTATTTTATTATGTTTCCAATGAGTTCAAGAATATTTTTGCTCTTTCAGATTGAAATCAAGTCACAAACTGAAGTCTGGTGTTCTCTGTGCATAAATACATAATATTTCCCCAATCAGACCCTTCCCAGTAAACTGCTCTTACCGTTTCAAGCATTAGTATGCTATAGACATAGGAAAGTCATTCTCTGTCTCAGTAAATCTAAAAGTCTTGTTATTTATCCTGCTATACCTGAACTTGATCAAATTAATAATAAACAGACTTTCAATGTATTTTAGAAAGTATCAGCTCCTTCAGGGAATGTATTTTTTATATAAAAACTGCACTTACTGTTTTCTGTTTTCATACATTAATTATTTGTTGATTGACACTGTGAGCTGCTCCTATTCTCCTCCTGCTTATTAATTACAGTTATTCTGTTATCCTTCTGTAATTTCATGACAATGCTAATGAAAGTATTGGGACTATAGATCGATTTCCATGGAGTCTTTTCTTTTTGCAATTTAGGGCCTGTTAACGAGTGAAAGAAATCCTCCTAGAACTTAAGGTTTAAGGCCAGTTTAAAGCTAATTAATTAGAAACCAGTCCTAACTTTGCCACTTTTATCACAACAAAATTTAGAAGCTTAGGTCGATTTTAGTTCTCATTTGATGTTTTATGGTTCTGCATTTGAAACATTCTATAAAATGCATGGCCAGCTGGTTTGTCAGATTGGAATAAACAGTTGGGGGCTGCTAAATATATTTTTAAAATGTAAGGAAAGAGAAATGCCCTTTTCTAAATAAGAGAAAAAAGATGCAAAAGTTTTAAACAGGGAACAGAGGCATCTGCCTCTAATTTGTGTAGTGTATGTAAACCTCCTACTAAATGGCATATGGAAAGTCTAGCTCTACTCTCTAAAATAAAATCCTAGAGTTCTCTGTTAGTAGCTCTAGCTCTAGTAGTCATTCTAGCAAGACCTTTAAAGTGCAGGACACTTTGCAAAGGAGTGGTAATTCACAGACAACTTTATTTCAGTCTGATATTCATTGGTGGTGTTGAGGACAATGTCCTTCGTGGTTGTGTCTTGCTTAATCCATATCATGTACCACTGTTTGGTGATAGTGTAGCTTTGGTGACTTCACAGAATCACAGAATGGTTAAGGTTGGAAGGGACCTCTAGAGATCATCTACTCCAACCCCCCTGCTCCAGCAGGGACACCTAAGCTCAGTGAAGTTATGTCTAATCTGTAGAACTGTAGCATCAAAATGATTCAACCTGAATTTTTGTTGGAAGTTATGCCAGGTATTATATTGAGCTTGCCTCTTTTTAAAATGTTTTTTTCTCACCTCCATATTCCAGTCCTCACACTTCTGTGAAATTCACTAATTTAAATATGAAATGAAGTAAATCTGCTGTGTATTGGAGCAAAATACGGAGAAGTAGAGGAGATCAGTTCCTAGAAGGATAATTCATTAATGACTGCAGCACTGTTCTAGCTCAAGAAATCCGAGAGCTGCAGATTGCTGGCAGCTGGGAGAGTATTCTGGGGAGCTCTGACCAGGGCTTTTCCTTGGGTTTTTGTCCCTGGCCTGACTCCTTATGTTTTTTTTGTTTGTATGTTTGTTTTTTTTTAATAGCATAGTCACTAATGCTGCATATTAGTGATCCTGAATTGTAGAATGCTCCAAGGATTTCAGAGATCATTACAATGCCAGCAATCCTTCTGCTTCCCATGGGAGAGAAGTAAGTCTTACACATACTTTTACTTTATATGGAAGTGAAATAAGATTAAATAGGTTGGCCAAGCCTCTAGCATGATGTGTGAGCGACAGCTCTGCGAGCGCAATAGGAGGCGTTCAGCCCAACCAGCTGATCACTGCAACTCGAGGGGGATATCAAAAGGTGTGAGTTTGGCCCTTAAATCTCTACTCAGATTAGTTATGAATACATGTAACTGCACTGACTTCAGTGTGTTATTCCTCATTTTCCCGGTGGAAGGAAGAAAAGACTCAAGCATGAAGAGTGCACTTGTATATCTTTGCATGCATATGCCTGCACACGATGCGTGGAGATGGTCTGGGTAACGTAAAGAAGATGCAGCACATGAGAGCTAGGCAGTGGTGTGCTCTGTAATCAGCTCTTTTAGACATGACTGTAAAGTGCTGAGCATTAATTTAGTTCACATGCAGAAAGTCTGTAAGGTATTTTTAAAATATTTGTTTAGAACATTGTGCTATGTATCAGAAGTAACAAAAGTGAAATATATCCAGTGGCTTACATTAGCCAAAACTGAATAATGTGCTGTGCAGCATACGTGCTTAAGGGCAGAGATGTTTTGCATTTATATAGCACTTTCTGTATAAGAAACTGAGATGCCTGTAAAATGAGCTTAAGCTTCGACAGTGCTTAAGCATTGTTATCCCAATTTTACATCTGCAAAATTACACAGTAGAGATTGAACTATTACTTTGCTAATTTAATAAAAAAAAAGTGATAATTTGGAATACAGCTCATCATCTGATATTCATTTGATGGATATGATGCTGGAAAAAAACTTATAATGTACTAGATGGATGAGCATTACAATGTTGTTGACAACCTTAGTTTTTTTTTTAAGTTTTGAATACTCTCTCTACCCAGAAAAATACTATTATTTTTTTCAGATTCAAATAGGTCCCTAAATGACCCATTTAATTCATTTGGTTCTTGATAGCTTGAGACATTAATTTTTGTCTTAAAAGGATTTCTCAGGAGCAAATGTGCAGTTTATGATGTGGTCACTTTTTCGTTTGTTAGTGGCCATTTGGGAGCCTTGGTGAATGCCAAGGCTTTTATTTCCCCACTGGGTTCTCTGCCTCTTTAACTAAAATCTCCCTGTCTGTCTGGGAGGTGTTGGGGAAGTTCTCACCGGGGATGTGCTGTGACCTTGGTGTTGTGTGCCATTTGTGCATCATTAAAAGGTTGTAATGAAGTTCTGCCCGCACACAGATTGTAAAAGGTCAAGCAGAAAGTTGGGAGCCAATGAGGTTGGGAAGAAAAATTGTGCTAGCAGCAGAGGTTGAGGGATTCATTATATTGATGCTATGGGGTTTTCAGCAGAGTAATAACTGAGTTAGCAATAGAATGTAAATCTTCTCAGCCACTTAGTCTGAGCCTGCTTGCTCTTGATTTGTGGGGTTATATTTTTACTAGAGTACAGCAAAAGTCATTATGCTTTCAGGAAAGCCGCTGCAACTAGTTAATGCATTGTAGGTAGAAAGACTGAAGATAAACAGAACTGTGTGTGGCTCATCTGTAAAGACACAGCATCAGCGATGGAAAGCAAACAATTGTACCAAATAAAAGTGTGTGTGTGTAAATAATTGGAGCTGCTACACCATGTAATTGTAGGTTTGCAGGATTTGGTTTGCAGGTTATGTTGTTTATATGCAGAATGTCGGGATAATAACCGTAAAGGCTGGCTGTGTGGTTCACAGCAAGGGAAGAGGCAGTTGCCTTCCAAAATCATATATATGTGGGAAGGGATCCTTCAGTCCCATAGGCTTCACCATTGCTCTCTATTTCTTAGGAAATCAGTTCTTGCAATTGTGAAAGTATTAAGTGTTCACCAGATACAGCAATATTTAAGAGACTGTGTAACTTTATTCCATTATAATCTACTTCATATTAATTTAAGCTATTGTGCATTACAAAATAAAGTGGAAGAATAAATCTAAACTTCAGCTGCGGTGCCCTTAGAAAAATTTTACATTCCAATTCTCTGGATATGCTAAGCTATGTTCTGGCATAATTTCTCACCATCTGCACATAGAGAAGCAATGCTATGAAAGGTTGTGGGTTTGTTTTATCTTCTAGCATGCAAGATTTTCCTCAAGCGCTCTTATTAAATTAGAGCTTTTTTATACATATGGAAAAGTTTGGCATTTTTAATAATTCTCCACATTAACAACTTGATTTCCTAGAAATTGTCTCAATATGGAAGAAGTACCAGCCTGGAGTTACCACTCCAAGGCTTTTAGTTAAATACTTAGATGTTCAGATGCTCGCTTGCTGGAACTGAGGAAAACAGTTGTCTCTGTTCTTCATCCAGTATCTATGGAGGTCACCAAGAGATTTTGCCATTGCTGCCTTCAGTGAATGTTACAAGAGCCTACAATATTCCCAGGTTATCCTCCGAAGTCATCACATTTCATCCTTGCATTAATTGGTTAATTTATATTACTTAGGGATTAAATCCAAAAAGAGGGAAACAACTGAAAGCTGATATCAACATCACAGCTACCTACATAGAGGCTGCACATTGTGTGTGCTTGAGCAATGTAGGAAGGAAGGAGGGCGTAATTCCTAAACGGTGCTAAAATGGTAAGTGTCAGTGTTCATCCCTTTTAATTCCCGGCAGGTGATCTTGTAACTAATCTAATGTGTCAATTACAGACAGCTTTGAAAAAAGAAACTCCAAGTATCTGGAGGAAAGAAAATACAGTGACGAGGAGGGGTTATTTGGCATCCAGTCAACTAGCATCAGATCACTGCAAATTACCTGTCACATTATTCCCTTTCTGAATACGCTTTGTTTCAACATCGTCAGTGAAGCAGTTACATATTTTGTGCCTTTCTTCTGTCACATTTTCACACTTGATATGCAGTGCTGTTTTGTTCTAGAAAATACCATCTCTGAGCAGGCTGTGATAAAAAGAACTCAGAAGTTTTCACAGAAACCCTTAATAAATATTGGACACATACTCTTTTGTGCATTGATTACGCTAAGGTGTTTAATTAATCAGCAGACCATATTTAATGAAGAAAAATGTTACTGAAGAAATTGCAATGGAGAATTACAGAAAGTTCTTTTTAACATTAGCACAAAGATACCTTCCCCTTAAAAATTCTGTGAACATGAAACAGCCCTGCTAACCCCAAGCTGTTAGTGGCGGCGCTTTTAGCGAGGCCCAAGCTCTACTATTCCCTCATCTCTCTCAAACTTTAGGAATCTAGGGGTTGCATTTTAAAGTGTTCCTCTGAAAAATGAAGGGGCTTATGTCCCATTATGGCTTCTCTTATTGAGGAAGCCCAAGTCTGCTGTGGTGCTGTTGTGCATGTTCTTCTGGGATGTTAATGCCCAGGTTCGGGTCCATGGCATTTCAGGTGCAGTTGTCTGTGAGAGGTTCCCAGAGGTATCGAATCTGTTTCTCTGCCCCAAGGGATCCTCCATACTTTTGTAAGCTTCCAGGAGGAAGACAACTGTAACTACTCCAAAAAAAAAAAAACCCACTATTCCGTGTTTAACTATCCTTATCACCATCCTTGTCCTTCCTAATAGGTAGCCAAAATCTCCCTTGCTTCAGGCTTCTTCCCAATACTACCTTCCAGGACAGGAGCGCTAATTGCAGGAGTTTCTTATATATTGCCAGGCTGTTACTTATATATTGTCAGACTGCTATCGAGTCTTCCTTTTACAGTCTCTTCCTCAAACATTTTCTTTTATGTGTTGTGTTTCTAGTCATCTTTTTGACATTTCCTGAACAGTTTTCTCTCTACTTTAGAGGACCAGGTGCAACATCTAGATGAAACTTTCCCAGTGCTTATGAGAGCAGAAGGAATCTTTTTTTTTTTTTTTTTTTGTTATAAAGGTGATAACTTCTGTTCGTACATCTTGCTTTATGAAAAAGCTTGCCCTGAACATGGGAGTTTTGGCTGAAGACCAAAATGCAGATCCTTTCTGGGAAGTAAGAGCACAAATGCCATTGCATAACATGCTCACTGCTTCCCACGCGCTTCCGCAGCAAAGGAACTCTGTCTGCAAAGCTGAGGAGTCTCAAACTTGCTGTATTTCAGCTGAACCAGGTAGTTGATTTCACCTTGTATTTCTTCCACCATAGGAGTATACAGATCTTAATTAGCTGCAGGTGCTTTCACTGACATTTCCAGTAGTGCATTTTACCTCCTACTTGAGCGTCCAAGGGTTAAAAGTACAGTGTATGCCAATATAATCAGCACATTTAGATGCACATTTCCTTATCTTCACCCAGCCTGTTCCATTTGACTGTTTTGGCTTCAGAAGGATGTACAGTAACAGGCTGTAGAAAAGCAGAAATAAAAGAGCTACTAAAGTCATGAGCTGTTGCTCTGTGAATTCATACAGGGCAAGGCTCTATGCTCTAAGCAGGGCCTTCCTGCCTAACTATTGCTAAATCAGACTTGCGCTTGGTTAAGGCATGATGATATTTGGCCTCATGTATCTCAATGGTTTATTTGCACTCAAGAACATAAATTACAGAGTGATTATAGTATTTGCTATTTATAGTCACTTCTCAAGGTGTGCATTACATTGAGCAATAAGACTTTCACTTATGTTTATCAGTATTCTTTTTGCTAGTACGTTATAAATGTTTAGCTAATTACAATCAATTAAGGAACATGAAACTCTGTCATGGTTCCCACTACTGCCTCATTTTTTTGGGTGAGCTGTCTGCATTGCTGACAGTGTAATTGCCTCAGTGCTGGAGAGTGCATAGATAAGAAACAAGACACAAAAAATAAGGTATGTTACCAAAAATAGAACTTTTGAAATTAAAAAAAAAAAAGATAAACACCTGCACCTTGAGTTGTTTAGGATACAGAGAATCTGCTTTCATTTGGTTTCTTCTGATCACCCAGCCACTGAAAAATAAAACCTGCATTTGATTCCCTTTTTTGTCCTGTCAAAACTTTACTCCTACCCCAAATAAAAATACTTGGTATTTTGGGACTATATGGAAAGCCGAAGCATAAACAGTTGTTTGTGAAATAAGCTTTTGCCTCAGTTCAGTAGTCAGGAGGTGCAGGTTCTGAAGTTGTGTACTTTATTCTGTTTTCCTGTTGTATTAGAGTGCGATTCACAGTATGTCTTGGTTTAGCAGATGAAGCTCCCTGGTGCACACTTTCTGCACAGTGTGAAAGCATGCACGAGTTTGTGGGATGCAGAAATGTTGTTCTCATAATAACCATATGCTGTTGGATATGGGTCAATAGTTAGGAATAGGCAAAGTGATCATGATCACATGTGATATACTAATGTAATGGCTGTTCGTTAGTACCAATGTAGATTTGGTTTTTATTATTATTGTAGAACCAATATAGATTGGTTGTTTTAGGAAAAAAAAATGGGGAAAGTGCTACGTTATTGATGTACATGTAGTGCTCAATCCTCTACCCTTCATGACAAAATAAAGTCCCCACTTTGTATGGGCCTTTCTCCACTTGATCTTTCTTTTCTTCTGTAAGTACTCTAAAGGATGGACTCGTAGTCCTATGGCCAGTGTTGGATATAGCATAGTGGACTAATTGAAGTGTAGTTCTGACAAATTGTGGTGTTTGAGAGTTTGGATCCATGCCAGGTTCTCCATTTTGTAGTATACTCAATATTTTGTAATCCAGTTTTTGCTTTTTAAAAATACATCATATTATTTTTGGCAACAAATTGTGCTGCAGATTATGTGAGTTTTGCAAAATGACTGAGCTTCTGTTGAAGCCAATTTTTGCAACAGTATGTTAATGAAGCTTGAAAAAAAGTCTGCATTTTCATGTTGAACCATATAATAGAGTTAGCACTTCAGTGCCCAAATTATGTAAATGACAGAAAAAGGGAGAAATCAAGGGCCCTACTCCCAAAGCAATTGAATTAAACAGGCTTCAGATCATATCCAGAATCTATGCTGGTGCTACTTCTATTATTAGACAGAAAATTATTTCCTGCAGGGCACTGTTAAACTTTTGGAGTTACTCATCACATTCCGCATCCCAGCTCTGCTCCGCAGGACGCCTGTCTACCGAGCCCAGCCCAGCCGCGCTTGCTCCCACTCCGTGTCTGCCAGGAGAGTCTGAAGGGAATGCTGCCCCATTTAACATTAGTTAGCATTACCAGCTCTTGTTGTGGCCTTTGTGAGTTCCTGAGATTTCAGGGCCTCTAATTCCACAAGCTGGTGCTAATGTGCAGCAAGTGCCCAGGCGAGCCCAGTGCCTCAGCTCGTCCTTGTTGAGCAGGAAGCTCTTGTGAAGGGATGTTTTTGTTTATGGGGGCTTGTCATCACTCCTAGGGAAATCTAATGGTGTTTTGCTGTGAGATGGGGTCATCAGGCTATTTACTAGCTTGGTCAGAAGAGAAATAAAAGTGCCTCTGGGCCCCATCTGCAATATTTTTTGAGTACCTGTTATTTAATCACCTTGCTGCTATGTTCAGGATGCTGCTTGTCTATATTATACTTTAGTTAAGTGTATAGGATCATGTGTAGTAATGATTTCTGCATTCGTAGTAATGAAGCACTAGTTTCCCTATGATATCCAAATCTACTGTGGCTCAACAGATCAGACAGACTTAAGGCACGAAAACCCCAGTTGCTGAATTTTATACCTTTGCTGCCACTGAGTTTCTACATGATTACTTAACCAATTAAAACTGGTTTATAGCTTTTAATTACCTGTCCAGCTTACTTTTTTTTCTAGTTTATCAAATCAGGTTAGAGTATTTTATTCAGCTTGCTCTGTTGCTAACAGGCAGGGCAGCTACGTGGCACATTACCTGCACATAGCTAGTGCTGTCTCTGAAAACAGCCTTACGAGAGTGGGCGGGAAGCACCCGTCCTCCTTTATGTGCATTCCAGGTGGTGAATATCAGTATTTGAAAACCTTGTGCTTCTGACATCTACGAGAAATTCTAGACTTTTTCACATGCTTTTGTAGGGGAATCATTTTGCATTTGCCTCTTTGCTGGATTTACAGCAAAAGTTACATCCTCCCCGAGCAGCGGGCTCACTGCTGGCTGCTGGTGACAGAGGATGACATGTGAGCAGCCAGTGAAGGTGGAGCAGCTGCACCTCTGTAGCTGTAGTGAACTGCTTCTCTTAGCTGCCCATCTTCCTCTTCTCTTTTCAGCGTCTTCCCAAACGCTACCTGGGACTTCTCTTTTGCCATTCTGCACTGGATGTCAGTTCTATATTTCCTTTTGCTACGGAGAGCACTTCAGCTGTTAGTCAAACCTCTGAATTAGTCCTTGGTTTCCCCCAGATGTTGACAGCCATCAAGGCAATTGCTCATTTTCTTTCTTTCTCCTATTTCTCCAACAGTTCTTTCAGCCTGTCCTTCAGGAAATTCTCTGACACCCTCCTCTCTGAGGCTCCCTTGCAGCCGTGTCATTTTCTGTTTTCCCTTTTCCCACTGCATCTTACCTTTAGCTTTTTTCATCTGCATATACTCACTTAAATAACTATTTCTGTGATTGTGAATCAAAGCCCTATGCATTATTGTCATCTGTTCAAACTAACACCCCAGCAACTTCAGAAGTGCCATGGAACTGTTAGGTCATAAACTTAAATTCATCATCACTGAAAGAGAATGCATCTTCCTTTTCCTTACACCATTTCTTTCTCTTTTTCTGCAGTTGCAGCCCTTTCACTTGATGAAGCTGGATAGCTGTTATGCCTCTGAAAGGTTATTTGCATGGCTTATTGCCATGACATGTAAATAATAAACTTATAAAAGTAAGAGCTTCACTTCAAACATATGAAAAGGCTTTTAGCATTTATTCTTTCTTTATCTTCCTCTGTTTTTCTTTTTATTTTATCCACTTGTCTTGATTGTAACTGAGATTTCAAGGTCTTCATAGCACCTAATAGTAAGCTAACTTCTAAATAATGTTGTAATCAAAAAAAAAAAAAAAAAAAAGAATGCAGTTATTGCAGTCTATATGGAACTTTAGAAAACGATTACTTTTTGGAGAGTTATTGAGAGTTTTTCATGGGATTTCAATGAAAAACTACAGTGGAAAGTCAGATGAAATGGTTTCCATTAATTTTCAATAGTCACCTTGTCTCTGCATGCCACTTCAGACAAAGACATGTTGCCTTTTCCTCCTTATTCCCTGGGAAGCCCTCAGCTGAATTCTGCAGGCTCCTAGAACGCTGCTGCCGTCCTGGTAAAGCTCTTTAGTATGGGCTGAACTCAGGCTTGCAGGAGCAGCGTCTTGGAAGGCTTCGTATTTAGTACATTCTTCTCTAGTGTCCCTTTAATCTTCCTAGCAAACACAGGCTGTGTCCTCGCTGACTTCAGGGGAAATAATAGTTGTGGTCACCTGCAGTTTGTTCAAAGGGAAACAGCCAGGGAGTCTGAGTTTATATTACATCCAACCACGGTTGTTGAGGTGGGTTTGTGTTGTTCACAACGCCTCTGTGCACAGCACCCCAAAGCCTATGGAGGTTGCACAAGGTGTCCTGCTCATGGCCAAGCTTGGAGATATCACACACTCTGCCTAGAATGGAGGAGGAGGAAGAGGAGGAAGGGGGGCTGCGCTGCCTGAGGCACTCAGGTAGGAGTTGTACTTTCTTCTGTGACTGACAGAGGTCAGGAAGACAACACTTTGTCAAAATCTTACAAACAAGTGATTGCTTTGCATACATACAACCTGTTCACATACATACAACCAATTATTCAGCACTGTGTGATAAAATGTTGCCAAAATGCATAAGTCTATGGCTGCAATGACCTCTAGCAGCAGGAAGTCCGAGAACTAGCAACCATCAGCCTTCAGACAACTCCTACAATGTCAGTTGCAACTTTAAATAGCAGATTTCCCAGAAAATGGGCCATTAATCAATGTAGACAGCAGGAGATGCGACTGATCAGAGCACTGATCCCTTGATCAAGAAACACATTTTATTTATCTGCATTTGTAAGTCTTGTGAGCTGGTTTGAACAGAGAGAGCCTTCTAATGTTCCATGCTTCAGAATATACAATTTATAGAAGCCAAAGAAATTTCTATTTGATGGCTCTTTATGGACTTTATATATAGAGGAGACCATCTATGAAGAATTATCTACCTCTGAAAAAGTCCTCCTGTTTATTTGTTCTCTGCATTGGTAGTTCAGAGAAACTGCAAACTGCTTAAGCCTGTGGATGTATTGGTCTTACCCTAACAGAGAAGTACTCACTTTTTTATGATCACAAAATGAAGGCCTTAATTTCAGTTACACTTCTAGTGCTTTACCTGTTTATAACAAAATAAGCCTTCAGGATTATTAGCTTGGCATCATTAGGAACAAAGCCGTCACTTCAAAATAAACCAGAAAGGAACATACTTAGCAGGGATAAACAGGATTCAGCAGTGGTTGCCGGGAGATAGATGCTATTTCTCTCTTTTATTGTGCTTTATGAACAGTAAAAATGAAACTTGCAGCGTTCTTGAAAGTGCCATTAAGTGGATTAGGCGAATGGAGGAGGACAGCAGAGGCCTTTGGAGAACTCGTGTTTGGGGATCTGCAGCGGGGGGCATGGGTAGAAGGAAGGGCCTGTCCGTGGTTGGAGATCTGGGTTGTTGGGCAGTCTGTGGAAATGTCCCCATTTCTAGCATTGGGCACAGAGGTGTTTGAGACCTGACGGCACCTGTGACACCCAGAGGGCAAACATGACACAGAACCCGTAGCCTTTTCAATCAGCAGCTGGGGTGTGAGCAGGATAATTTGTAGAGCCTGAAGTAAGACCGAAAAAACACCTCTTCACCCAGTGAAGTGTTGGGTGAAATCCCGATCCTACTGGATTAGTGGAAATTCTACCTAGGAAGTTAGTACTTATGCCTTAATAGAGTAATACCCTAATTTTTGAAGGTGCTAAAACTGCATAGTGAACCTTACTTGCTTGCTGAAGTATTGATTTAGAGGCTGAAGGTACCCTATTTCATTAAATAACTGTTCCAGCTTCCAAGTTTATGGTGAAGCTAAAAGGGGGACCTTATCCAGGAGGTTTTCCTGCTGCTATAAAGGTTATTGTCTGTACAGATAGTATGTGTGGTCTATATAGATACTCCAGATTTGCATTGTATCCACAGTGGATGTAAGATAGAAGAGGAGGAGCGAAGGATTGACTGCTTCTGTATCCTCCTAACATTTATTGATTGATTCCGATATTTGACACTGTACTCTGCAATTTCTCATCACTGTTTTGAAAAAAACAGGTCTGCCTGCTGGAGGATGAGGAAGTCAACTGGGAAGTTAGTATTTTGGCATATTAAATTAATCCCTTCTGCCACCTCCAGGAATGATTTGTCTCGTGGCTAGGCATAAGCAAACTTATTTTAGAATTCTTACACATGCTAAGCATGAGTGTTTTGCTTTTACCTATGATTAATCTACTTATTTTTCAGCCTCCTAGCTCGCTGCTGCCCTAATGTTGCTTTTGAACTATACAATCCTAAATGGCAGGAATGGAAAAATCAGTTGCTTTAAATCTCACTATTTGAAAGTGAAACATAGCTTAAATTGGGTCTGTCTGCTTCATGTGCTTTCTCTCGGTGAAGTCCATGCAGAGGTTTTGCCTCCTTTATTTGCAGGCTCCAGTGAATCTTTGTTTGTGTGTTCAAACAACTTGGCTTCTGTGTTTATGATTTTAACAACTGTCTATGGTAAATAACTTTGCACGTAATTCCTGTGTGTATTAGGGTTTATGTTATTCACTGTTCCCATTATAGCAGTCTAGCTTTATTTCCAAAAATTGTTCATCTCTCTGCTTTGCTTTCACCCTCCTGAAAGTTCAAATTGTTAGGGCTGCCTTGCATTCGTGGGTGAATTCTTTCATGTATGCTCCCCTCACGAATGGTGTTTGGTTTGCTGTAGAAATATTGTCTCCACTGAGACTCACCTCCTTGAAATATCTTCTCATTTTCTAAAGGCTGAAGACAAGGTAAAGCAGCCTGCCTTAAAAGGAAAGGAAAGAAAAGAAAACCCTACAGTAGTTCAAGCTCATTGTTCTAGAAGAAAATGAGTTACCATGTGGGAGTTCTTGAGGAGTAAACATTTGGTTTTCTTTAATGAAAATCAGTAAGGGTTTTTAAAGCCTTTCAAGTCATATTAGTTATAGTACAGCCTCCGTGAAAACTGGAGTGGCACCAATATGGGTAGAGTGAGTGTAATTCAGGTATGAAGTATACACCAAAATGTAAATCCTCCCCCCATTTTTTTTTTTCTAGCAATGCAAGACATGTCTCTTGACAGTCATAGACAGGAAGAATGAGAGGTAGACTAGCACAGTAGAGCACAGACAACCTTGCAGTGATAGCCCCAGAGGAGAGCAGAAATACACTTTTTGGTCTTTTATTTTATTTCTTTCCCTTTGAACACGTGTTTAACTTCCAGCCCCCAGTGTGTGAATGCTAAGGTTTTAGCCAGTTTTGATGAAGAAACTCCAATACTTCAGGAATACGTCTGGGTATCCCATGCAGGTTTTTTCCTGATCTGTTTGTTGTTGTGGCTGGGTTTTTTTAGCAAGGCAACCTCACAGACTCCACTTGGATGCCTCCTGATTTAAGTGAGATCAGGATCAGTGGTCTCCTACTCTGGGGCCAATTTCGCTGGTTCATCTGCTGGGTTATGCTCTTCTGACTTCACAAAATCACTTTAATTCCAGTTAAACTATTTCATTTTGCCAGTGACCTCAAAATGTGTTACCCTGGTTATAAAGAAAAAGGTTAACGCTTTGCTCTCAGAACGAGCTTGTTCAGTGAGGGGACAGATTCTGAACTACTGTAAAAATGGCATAAAAGTTGGTTTTAAGGGAGTTGCATTACTTTGTGAGTGACGTAGTGAGGATGTGGTCCTTTGTCATTCTTCATTCCAATTTTTGCATGGGAGATCACAATTAATGCATGGCATGTGCATAGGAGTTAGTGCAGTGGGAAGACCACAGTGTAATGCAAATCAGAAGCTGGTAAAATTTACTTGGAGACAAGCTTCAAAGGCAGTCAAAGAGGCACCAATAGAGTCCAAATGTTCCTTGTTCTGAAAAAAAAAATAGACTCCATTTCTTGTGCTTTTTACATTAGTGTCTTTATTTCCTTACTGGAAATAAAGAAGGGAGAGCTGTAATCCCAAACTCCTTTTAATAAAAAACAAACACTAATAAACCCATTGCTCTCATCAAAACTTCTAGCTGTATGAGAAGACCACCTGCTCTGAAAAGGTGTTTCTCAGATTTTTATGGGCAGTTTACACCCTACAAAATATGGTGTGGTCCTTATTCCGGACCTAAAATAACCTAATATTAGGTAAACCTGTCTTTTCTGCAGCAATTCTTCCAGGAATTTGGAGAGCAAACTAGAATTAGAAGAGGATTTCTAGTTTTCTGGATAGGATGCAATGTTTTGGGTAACACATTTGCTCTCTGCAGCGCTTTCGGCTGGAGTTTTCCCTTCAGAGGGCTATTACCCTGTTTCCTTTGCAAATTAATCTTATTCTCATGTCCAAAGAGGTTCTGAGTTTCACTGCTTTAACTGACAGATGCAATGTTATGCACACAGCATCCAGTAGAGAACAGCACTTTTATCCTTATCCCTAGCTCAAGAGTTGCATGGAATCCTGTCTGCATCGGTGTTCTCCAAGGGCTCTATTTGAACCGACTCTTTTCCATGAGGCTCAAGTGGGAAATTAGGTCTATCTACTTACCTTATCTGTTTCTAGATAAAGTTAATTTCTCAATTTTGTCTATGGATTATTTGCTGAAATATGAAGTTTGGTGTAAATCATCTTTTGCCTTTTTTTCTACCCAGGAACTTAACAATGTGCCCATTAAAATGGCTATCCAATTATATTTGGTTTGGACAAGGGATTTTTAAAAATTCTGAAAGTTTGTAGCTTGTCTTTAATAACAAAACAATACTGGTAGAGTTTCCATGAGAAGAAGTAATGGATAGAATTAAGCCTACTTGCATCTTTAGCAATAAAATCTGGATTTTTTTTCACTACTTCGATACTACTAAAACTTCTGTTTTTCTTTATGAACTTCCAGCTCATGTATCAGTCCAGTATCAGCTTTGACCCCTCCTTCGTATTCCTGGATAGGCCTATGCAATTGTGCCAATTCTAGACAATAAACTTCCAACACACAAATCTACACTCTATGATATACAAGTGCTTAATAGAAGCTTGGTTCATAGGTTGAATGGGAAAAAAAGTCAATATTTATCATTAAAATCTGATGTCATAGTGTTTCCCTTAACTAAAAATATATAGGAATTATAGTCTATTGCTGTCATTGAAACTACCACAGTTACTGAAATGTTAGTAGTTCTGTGTGTATATACAGAACGTGTCTGTGCGTGTCTGTATACACCTCCGTGTATCCCATTACAGAACACTTGATAATGGACAAATCTCAGAATAGCATGTAGGATTCTAGCAAATGGAGTAGTAAAACATCTAGTTAAAGTTGCAATTACTAGTCTAAAATTTGTCCTACTAAATAGGACAGAATAGGCATAGAAAAGAGATGGCTTTATTAAACGATGAACTTAGTTGTACAATATAGGCAGCACTTTAGAGCTTCAGGGCTTCTTTTCCCTGGTGTGAAACATGGCTGTCAGCCACAGGCACTCAGCAACCAGGCTATTTTGCTTCAGGATTGGATTTTCTTGTCTGTCTTTCTTGACTAGACTTATTTCCATTTACAAAAATCAATTGTTTTATCCTTGATTTTCTATATTTTATCTCCAAATTAAGATATCATTTCAGTGAAAGCTATCTTTTGTTACTTTCAAATGAAGTTTAATAGATATGTGCCAAATTTACTACTACCAAGACTGAAAATGAAGAAAATGGTACTTTAAGGAAAGTTATAAATAGAAAAAGAATTACCATGGCCAAAATTAAGGTATCAGAGTGTCACCCTGTCACTGTCTACTGTTTAATCCTGTTGGTGACATTTCATAGAATAAGATCTTCTCAGAATCTTATTTTTTGTCAGTGTTTTGTAATGCAGTTGAAAGCGTAGTTCAGTGTGGAATGAATTGAATATATGCTAGTTTAACCTGATTACTTGGATTGTCATATTACCCAAAATTGATGCAGTTTTACTGTTCTTTTTAGCATGAAAAGTTCTCACTGACTTCAACAGCAATTCTCTGTATTAAACAAACAAAGGATGCTTTGTAACTGCAATAAGGCTCCTTTCTTATATAAACTTGTTTTGCAAAGAGCATAAATTATTTTTGAAGGCTACTCCACACATTTGTTTAAAGTCTGATCCTAAAAGTCATATGAAAGAGCAACACTTGTTGATAAGCAAATGCCAAAGGTTTAGCAAAGAATACGAATTCTTGCGGATAAGAAAGCAGGACACCAAACGCCTATGGGCTTGGGAACTGCAGTTTAAAGTATTTATTCACTAGTTTGAAATATGCTTGGTATTCTTGCATGTTTTCAGAATCTGCAAAATGAACAAATATAGTGAACTACGCCAATATTTGTGTGTGTGTGTGTATAAGATATGCCATAAACAAAAAATATTAAGAATTTAAATGTATTGATTTCAATAATTATTAGCATAGCTTTAGTGCCACCTATATGCAAGGAATGGGGCAAGAAAGTTAAAACACATTCCTTGAAAATGCTGTTGATTGAAGTGGTTCTGTCAGTAGTGTTCATCCTCAAAGTAATCACAAATAAATTCATTAAGTGGGAAGCTGCCAACTTAATATTAACTTATTGTCTTCTAGTCTAATGACATAATATTAATTTGTTCTACAAAGAGTTCTTTCAATTAACCAGCTTTACAATAAGACACAATAGCAGTTTTCTATTATACTGTTTTAAATGAGGTTCTTGCAATTACATTTTGAAAGTAATTTCATCTAAAAAAAAAAAAAAAGGAGGAACAAAAAAACTTTAAAATCAAGCCTAAAAAGTTGTGAAAGACATTGTTTAAATGCTGTTGGCTTATCAAGTCTTAATTTTAAATCAGAGAAAGCTTGAGCTGACTTTCATTTTGTCACTCCTATCTGTTTCATATTTCATTTTGTGCACATCACTTGCAAGATTTCAATCTCAGTGCTTTGTTGGTGAAGTTTCGGGTTTTTTTTTTTCCTACCCCTCATGACTCAGTAGCTGAAGGATGCCAATCTTGTTCACTGCTGCCATTAACTTGCTACAAACTTAGCTATTAAGTTTTTACAGGAACAGGTTCAGGAGCGAGTGCTATGCTACCATAATGTGAAGCTACAAAATGGAAGGTCTTCCCATAAAATCTTTGCTGCCTTAAAAAAGGGTACAAAATGCCTATATCGTTTCTCCAAAGACAGCATGAAATACAAGCCTATAGCCCTGCCAAATACAAGTAATGCAAGCTATTAACATTTATGATTGAGCATACCAAATGTATGCTTTCATATTTTGCTGTCTTTAGTATTCCAAATTACTGTTAATGATTTTGAATCCAAGCATCAGATGATGTATAAAATGCTGCATTTTGGTAACCTATGCTAGTATTTCATCCTGGCAGTAAGAACTGTACAGGAACTTTCCTGTGACTCATTTAAAGATGGAATTCCTGAAGGCAGATGCAGCTTGGGCAGTGACGTGTCAGAAGACCAGGAGTGTTTGCAGTGGTTGTGAGGGCTTGATCTTGGGTCTCCTGGTCTTTAGCAGGTCATAGACAAATAATGCAGATAACTGCTGTCAGATTATTACTGCATTAATACTGCAAATATGGAAGGGATTCGTATTTGTGTTTCTGATGACTGCTGAGAAACTACTGCAGGAAAGCAATGTGTGGATGGATGCCATATCATTGGGAAAAGTGCAAATGCTGTACAAATATAACAGCTCACCCCCCCAACATCACATAAGCCTCTCTAGCTGTCATTTCTGTTTCAGATTGGGGCAGTTTGTATTGAGATTCCTGGCACTGCTTCTGTGCATACTTGCAGGTAAAAAATGAGCCCCAGAAATGACAAAACTCCCCATGACTTCAGCAGAATTTTAGCTTAGTCATCACCAAGATGGAAATCCTTCCTCTGGCTCCTGTTTTACTCAGAATATCACCTTAAGTGTCTAATAATCAATTTTCATCTGAGATTAATGAGATAAAGAAGCATGTTACAATGTGATGGCCAACTTGCAAAGACTCTCTCTTTTTTTAGTTGAAAAATATTATAATTTGTTTTTCAAGGCAGAGACTTTAAACACATCACTGATCACTAAGCGTTGTTTAAGTTGTCCTGTAATTTGAGGTTCCTTTTTATGACAGATGCGAAATAGATCTTGAGGAGGCCATAGAAAAAGAATATCATCTCTTTAAAAAATCAATAGCTTTCAAGGCTCAGGATGGCCTCTGTGCTGAGATTAATAAAGCCTGACAATACATTCTGAATGCAAGCAATGACTTCTATTACAAGGGGAAAAATGAAAAAGCTGCTATTACTGACATAGTCAATAGATTACACCTTAGTGTATACTCTACTTTCTACATTTTTAATATAAATGTGTTCAGTTTCAGAGACGAGAGCATTATCAGCATTCATTTTACTTGCGGCAATAATGTGAGAAGTTGTCTTGTGCAATAAATAAATAACCTGTCTTTAAAACCATTTACTCAGATTGCTTTTCCCAAATGATTATTTAGAGGTCCTCTGTAAGGTGTCATATACCAAAACATCCACAGTATAAAGATTTTATAAAATACAAGTTCTGTATTTTTATGCACACTTGTTTTTGAGGGGGGGTTGTTCAGCTGATTCTGGTCTTGTACAATGGTGGGATGGAATGATTTAATGTGATAAATTGTAAAATGCAGCTTGAGGACCTGTGTTCCTTAGAGATTCTTTGTGGTCATGAAGACTTGCCATTGCAGGCAAGAAATCTATCCTGGTCATTGAAAACTATGCCTCTTTCAATCTGAGATTCAGCTCTTTCTCCAATCACTGATCTTTCAACTTGAAAGAATGGAAGAAATTATTTTCTCTCTTCAAATGTGCATAGTCAGATATCCATAAGCTCTGTAACACCAATTTAAGTAATAGTTTTCTCTATATAAATGGATTAAGATAGATGGCTGTAAGTTATAAAATAAGATTTAGAGTTAATTCATACTTTGTGCAGAACTTCTTTCTTGTATCCAATTTGGCAGGTAGATGTATACGAACCAAAATTTCCCAATCTGACGAGAAGGAGAGAGAGAAGGAAAGTGAATATTGCACATGCAGTTTGTAGAAACATAAAAATGAGAAATAATCACCAAATTCTGGAATACTTCTAACAATATCTACATTGAAGGGAGTATTTTGCACTCATTTTATTGCAGAGCATAAAAGCTTCTCCTTTCAACATAATCAGAACAGTGGGCCTGATACAGCTCTTACGCCTCTTTTACATCCCCACAAATGTGCTGGTTTCATTGAAGTGACCCCTAATTTACGTTGCTGTAAAGAAAGAAGACCCAAGCTGTAAATATATTAGGGAGGAAAACATAACTGCCTTGGACTTCCAGAGCAGAAAGCAGAGGAGAGATTTATTCAGCGTGGCTCAGGGGTTGTAGCTGGCATAATAGGCTATAACTGAGCCCAGGAAATTTAGGCTGCCTGGAAAGAGCGAGGTTTACCTCTCCGTGGCCTGGGTACCTGGGACCCGGGGTGAAAACTTCACGGGTTAACAGGTGCACACATCTCTGTAGGATAATGAAACAGGGGCAGGTGAAGATATAATAGCGCTCTTTATTCATTTCTCATTCTGTGCTGTTTTGGTACCAGCTTTGGTTTCTCACTCACAAATATCTTCTGTTTCTGATGCCTCCTTCCAGCTTCAAATAAGTGATTTTGATTTAAATCTAAAAGATTGTTCTCCTTTTGTTCAGCAAAGAAAATCCTTTTTCACAAATAAGGATGCTCTGTATAGTCTTCTGGAGTACTTCCTCTAGGTCACTTTTAGATCTCATTTTAGAGATCTCATTTAGAAATTTTGAAATCTTTTGTGAAAGACAAAACTGTTAACCATTTTCCATCTTAAAACCCAGCACTGATCTGATTATTTTGACTGTGGTTTCAGGTTATCTACCTCATTTGTCTACAGTGCAACATGTGTTTTCCCATGAGAAATATATTAATTTGGTTGCTGCCCTGGGGAAATCTAAGCAAAAAAAAACATTATGTACAAGAATACTTTTTCACAAGAAGGACCACCACATACACAATAAAAGAATAAAAGAATGTTGGCAAGAAGGACCACCACATACACAATAAATGACAGGCTTGTGTTTAGAAGAATGTTGAAATGAAAGCATTTAGAATCTATTCTTTCCAATATAAATTGTGCCTTGCAAAACATAATGTTCTGCATAATTAGATCTTTCAATTTCAGCACACAGGACCTGAATATCAGCGTGTAAGAGAAGGGGTAAAAGCTCTGGGTAGTGGTAACCAGTTAAAGAAAGCGATGCCCACCTACAGCGTTGTCGTTGCATGGAGACATTTCCCATTTTCTGCTTGACAAAGTACGGCGAGTGCCGTTTCCCTAGGGCCAGCCTTTCCCCCTCTCCTCTCTGTGACTTGTGCATGGGGGCAGAAAGCATCACGAGTGGAGAAGCAGTGACACTTCTGATGGTGGCATCATCTGCGTCTTCTCAGGGATTCAGCTCTGAGCGGCAATTAATGATTGCCCACTCATTTCATCTGAAGGGCAATCATGTAGCTAATGACAGCGTTTCTTAGCTGCAGCTCAAGTGACAGATAGAGTGGGGTTCTGTGAATCATACTGTGTATGTGCAGGAGAAGATTATTCTGATTTCTAATTTGGCGAATACATCAGAGCAGCAGAGCTGAGAGACTCCTCCTGGCTCCCCCAGTGTGGAAGGACAATATGAGGAAAATTCCTTAGCAAGGGCTCTTGTAGCATTGTCCCTATGATTCCTGCCTCCCTCCCTTGGATTGTAATAACAAAGCAGCCTGAAGTTTAATTGCCATAGATAGGTAATGGCTGGGGTACAAACTTAAATACTGGAAAACATTAAGACATTGACTGGTAGTAACTTCTACAGCTGCAAAAGGTGTTATGGAAAATGGAGATTTACAAAAATAAAGACCTAATAGCTTCTTCCTTGAATTTTCCTTATGTTATCTGTTGGGTTGGTTTGACATAAAGAAGACTGTGTAAAAATGACCTTGGTTTGACTCTGTTGAAAAAAAAAATTGAAATGTGATTATTTTTGAAGAATGATATGCCATGATTTCTATTTATTGCGCTCATTTAATATATAGTTTAGGTAGCTTTGATGTTAATAACTTCAGTGGAATTCAGGTGTGAGTTTCAAGTACAACTACAAATCCCCTTGTCTGTTGGAAACAGAACGTGAAGCCTGCACAGCTTCTATTATGCCACAGAGAACTAGACAGTCAAGCTATCAAACTCGTAAAACTATAAATCTGACTGTTTCTTCTTATTTGTCAAGAAGGAGATGAGCTCCTTTGAAAATAGGATTTTTTATATAACAAAAAGGTGGATGCTGCTTCAATACTCTACTGGATTTTTCTAGCATGCAAGCTCAAAGAAAATTATTGCTTATCTAATTTTACATACCCTGAAAGCAATTTTGAGAAATACGAATCATTGAGTAATATCTTTGCCAGTGCCATAAATCAAGAGTGATTTGCATACAGATGAAAATTCATACCAAAGTGCTCTAGAAAGTAATAGTGCCTTAAGTTAGTGGATCAACATTAAAACATGACCCCAAGATTCTGCCTTGGAACAATCCAGAAATCAGGAGATATTTTCTATTGAGATTATTTGCTGGTTTTTGAATTCTGAACAGATTCCCATCAGGATAAAATAATTCACTGGTCTTTGAAACAATGCTGTAGCTCTGTAAGCAATTCATTAAAATAGTATCATCAATAGCATCAAAAATACATGAAATATTCAGTAGATAAATCACATCATCAGGTCCTGATTGTAACCTGTAGGAATGGTAATACCAAAAGAGAACTGAGATGTGTGAAATAGCACATTACAGAAGACAGAAGTGAACTGTCTACTTTTCTGAGAACCATTTTATCAGTGCCTTTAAAGAGGAAGAGGTGAGTTATGAGGCAATAAAATCAAGTTCCATCAAAGAATGATATTAGCCTTCTAAGAGAACACATAGTGATGTGAGCTTAAAGAGTAGCTGGCATGAAACAAGGCAAAAAAAAAATCTTAAAAAAATGGAACAAATTCTGAGACAAATTTGTGAGGTTATTTCATAAGCAGATGGATTACAAATACAGAAGTGGCCATTTTAGAGTTCAGAATATTAAACTAAATCTAGGCGAAAGTGATCAAGTCTATGCTACCTAATTAGAGGTTTAAGGAAGGAGTTCTGTCTACAGAGAACTGAGGAAAAAGCCTCCAGTTGAGACAGGCTGAAATACTGCAAATGGGATATGTAATCCTTATTAAAAGGCATGCAGCAATTTTCCCCATGGTAAGGTCAGCAGCTGAAAGGTAACCATGTGCAAAGTTTTTTGAAATGAAATGTTACTTAGAGCAGTCCCTCCCTTTAATTTTTAGATGTCTGAATGAGTGTAACATTAATTACACATTTGCTTATTTCAGTGAAGACTTCTGTCTGGGCTCAATTTTTTTTAACCTTAATTAAGTATCTAAGCACTCATGTAGTCCTGTTGACTTTATGCCTACTTCAGTAACCACTACTGAATCTGCGTGAAGATAATTGAATCAGGCGGAAGGCTCAATGTAAGTGTATGCTAAAATCTGCATGTATGGGCATAAAGAGTTTTTAAATATATTTGTATAAATCTTAGAACTGTGAGTTTTTAATTATTTGAATGAGTTAAATATTGAGGAAATTTGTTGTCAAGCTAATAGCATTGCTTCTTGAAACTATAGCTACTTTACAGAGTCTGCTCCAGTGCATATTGGTCTGCATGACATTGCATGTAGTTTTTCTCAGATAACTCATTCGTGTCACAGGCCTCAATCCTGGTTTCCTCTTACACTGTCAGTTACAAATCACAAAATTAATTGAGTCAGTCATTAACCCCTCTTCGGGAAACAACTAAGTGAAAAAACAATATCATAATATGTGATGTCCATGGATTTAAAGGTCAGAGGATTAAAGAAGGATTAGATGTTTGCTTGGCCAACGCAGCTGTTTTGTGGTGCAGAGATAGCTCCTCTTGGAAAAGGATGCAAAGATGCAAGTCTTTGGACACAAGATATGCAAGGTTTTGGGTAAACAGATTTTTTTTTAAAGGCATTAGTTACAGCCCAATTAATGCCATTATTCCTTTTTTTTTTTTTTTTAAAGTATGTTTAAGTATATCCTTGATCCTTGTAAGAAAGCGAGCCAAGGCTCTTTCCACGTTTCTCCCTCTGCAGCTACCCAACTCCCTGCCTCATTGCTGGAAACTTCGAACTGATCCATCACTGCAAACAAGGTGAATTTTAAATCCTAAATCAGTTCCTATTTCAGACATGCAGTCAGGAGCACCACGGCAGCAATCAGCCCCCACCGTGTTTAACAAACAGCGGTGATTACACGGAGTGTGCCAGATCGCGCTGACCGTTTCAGCTTCCCAGGATAGCCCTGCGAGAGCGATTCGAGTGATGCTGGAGAAGAGGTGTCTGGAGAGGAAAGTGCAAATCAGTGACGAGGAAACCGGCGAAGGCGAGAGGGGGAGGTTATTGCAGAACAGTTTGTGAGACGCAGTCTGCTGCTGCCAGAGAGCTGGTGGGTTGCTAAAATAAAATAATGTTTTGGGATGGCACTACCCATCCAGCAATGGCTGCTTCTTTAGACTGCTTTGCTTTGTTGTCTGTGTGCAAAATTTCTTCTGTCCGGCTTTCACACATGCTCATTAAAATATTTTAATTTAACTCCTCTCTGACACCTCTTCATTAATTTGTCTGCAGTTCTTCTGGAGCTTCTCCAGTGAAGTGGGTTGTCACTTCTTGAAGTCTCTCTGTCCTGCCTGGTCAGCCCTCTTTATGCAAGAAAGACTCAAAATGGATGATTTGGGCAGGTTTGGTATATGAAAAAGAATAATCAGCTATGGTGGAGCCTGATGGATTGGCCAAACTCAGACACTTGCAGAGAAGCTCCCCAAAAACTGAGACATTCGGGACAGAGCCTCAGCCTATATCTGTGAGTCATTAGAGATGCTCTGGGAGAAAATGCTTAACAGCTGTTAACATTCTCCCTGGGAAGCTAAAGCCTTGTCAAGCTATAATTGTCTCTTAAATTAAGAAGAATATGTATAGGAAAAAAAATATGTCCTTTGTGTTGTCAACATGGTAGGGATATTATACTACATGTTTTTCATATATTTTCAGTAGATTGCACTAGTTTGGTACAGCTTACCAAGGACAGCAAGGCAATGTTTTAGAGGCTGAGCTCTTCTCAGGAGTAGCAGCAGAGCTTCATCAGAGGTGATGGAGGGTCGTGCCCGTTTCCCCTGTGGCTGCACTCTGGAGAGGCAAATCCATTTCACACTTACTCTGCCTTTCTGCCAAGCATGGAGTCCTAGCTGGAGTCCTAGCCGGGGCATAAAGTAAGTAATATCTGTCAAGATGGGCCTTTAATTTAAGAGTATATATGTCTCCTGCAAAGCTACTTATAACTGATCTTTTGAAATCTATGGGAAGTAAGATGATGTTAGATAAATTAAAATAGCCTCTGCCATCATCTGGGCTGTGTGAGATGTGAAAGCTATGTCAAAATCTGAGGATAACTCATTTTAATTTCCATCATTTTGCATAGAGTCTCTGAATGTTGCCTGCTGTATGTAGTGCCACCAGATGATTATCTTAAATTCAGTCTACTCTGGGGAGTGTTTAAGGGAGCTGCCAAACTACTACCAATATCCCAGTGGTCTCGCTGTGCAATTTAAGTATGACAGTAATTTTGCAGTTGGTCAAATATTTAAGATAGTGTTCCAGGTATTGTGGTAGATTAGTATTGTGCATTTTGAAACAATCAGCTTATACAAAGGAGCATGTTGTGACAGTGTCATTCTTTCACATTCATATTTCTCTCCA
>NW_010586235.1:46060-58250 GCF_000705375.1 Tinamus guttatus | reverse complement strand
CACTCCTGCGAGGAACAGCCTGTCCCGCGAGCAGGTCCAAACAGGCGCCAGGCAGGAGTTCAAGCGTAACAGGAATGATCCTGACCCAGCCTGGGGCAGGGGATAAACCAAAGGACATTCTGAGCTTCCTTCCTGTCTCACTTTTCTGCGATTATAAGGAGCAACAAATGTTTCAATAAAGGCTGTTTTAAAACCTTTATGAAGTATTGGCAAATGCCCACACATATAGGAAATCCTTGAAACAGCACTAAACTTATAATTGCATTGATATTTAGTGACAGAGTGCCAAAGGTGAATTATGTTTCAGGCAAGAAAGATAAAAAAGTTCTTCTTGTAATTTATGTTAAGCTTTCAAATTATTATTAGACTGAGCTCTCAAATTTCATTAACTGTTCCCACCAATGTTCCCTAGGGGCTGTATTAAAAAGGAGTTACAAAAGTAAACCATTTCTCTGTTTCTCTGAATTTCTCTGTTCTCAAATTTGTCTTCACTTTTAGGTTGCTTCTGACATGTTAGCCTTTACCTTTTTATTATGATGTGGTAGCAGATATAAATGCATTCTGAAGTGGCATAAATAAGAGGGAAATGAATGTCAAAATTTTACAATAATAGATGTCAAAGTTTTATACTCTGTACGCACCGACTGGCCTGAAGGACCTCAGAGACGTCGGGGCCGTGGGATTCTGCCACACAAGGGTGTAAGGGGCCGCGGAAGGAAGCTCCGGCTCTGCCTCCTCGCGCAGCCGCGCGTGCGGCCTAACACGGTCTGCAAACACACGGCCTTTACGTAGGCACTCACCAAGCTGCCCTTCCCTATAGGGCTTTCACTAAATCCCTGGTAATGCCATATAAACAGATAATGACATTAGCATCCAGAAATCTGACGGCACTTGCAGCCCATTGGTTTTATATACAGGCATTTATATATAAACTGTGAACATCCGTGGTTATATATGCACGGATGACACCTTTACGTACAGATGCACATCCATCCATACGTACACTACATACGTGCATCACGGCTGCTCTTGCACTGCAAACGCGGGTATTTCAGCAGCACTCTGACCTTCCAGAGCAGGTCGGTGGTCACCGTTCTCCCTCGTCAGCTGCCCAGGCCTCAGGGCTGGGGGACCAGCCAGGCCATGTTAAATCATTCACGTTCATGACACACATTTCCGTGTCTGCACAGGAAACTGCCAGCATTTCTGTGTATTACTTCATAAATTCCTTCCTTTCTTAAGCACAAAGAGCTCTTCCTCCATCACTAATTCCAACCAAGTTTCAAGCATCTTATTTTGTGAGTACAAGTCTTCCTGCTTCCACTCTCCTCTGCTTTTTCCAGTGCAGAACATACTGATTTTGAAACAAAGAACCTTAAATGGTGTCCGAAATTCTCTTCCTTTGGAAATAAATTATTTAACAGATAGTGAGCCTCCTGCTGCCTAGTCATAGTGAGTGAACATCTCTTCCTATTCCACTCTTGATTACAGCAGTGTCTGTTCAGTGCACACGCGTTACGGCTGAAGCCTCCGGGGCTCACTATAGAAGAGGGCACCTACGACCCTGAGCCTGGCGTCCCCTCCCTCCATTTTTCAGCAGGCAGGGAAGAGGCCTGGCCCGTAGCCGTGACGCTAGCGGGGCACTGCCACAGCCTGGGAAGGAAGAACGGGGAGGGAATGAGCGGCAGCGCGACCCGCGGGGCCGGAGTGCGCGAGTGGTGCTGATGCCAGCGCTCCTGGGCACGCTGCACAAGGAAGAGGCCTCACAGGCTCTTTTCCATGTTTTTCCAATTGTTAGGGAATGGTAGAGCGTTCCAGAGTCCGGACCAAGCACTGCAGCCTTGAGCCGGGGCACCGCGGTGGGGCGGGAAGGGCTGCTGCGGCGGGCGCAGGGAGCCCTTCGCAGCCTCGCTCCGCTCCCGCTCCGCCTGCTCCAGCCGTGCAAATCCACGAGGAACCGTGCACCGGCGCCAGGCACCGACACGCTGCGACTGAGAGGCAGCAGCTGAAGAATCCTGATAACTTTGTTCCTTCTGTAACATGCAGGATTCTTGCAGCAAGTGCCAGCATTTTGGTTTTTTCCCTTTTTTTTTTTTTCTATTTTTCTTTTTAATTAGTTCTCTCCAAATCAAATAGTGACTGTTTCCCTAGGCAAAATCCTGACTCATTGAAATCAATGGGAGTTTTGCCACTGACTTCAAGGAGACAAAGATTTTACCTTGCATATTTTGGATATAAGTTAATAACAATAATAATGCAGCCCAAAGATGAATTAAGAGCAGTACTTTTGCAAAGCGTATACTGTTCATTTTCAAAAGGCTTTTTCTTTTGTTTTTTTTCTAAGGACGAGAAATAGCCTTCCAAATAACACTGCTGTTATGTAGCGTGCATAAGCCTCAGCACTAACATTCTCTTCTATTAGCTGAGGTGGAAGGAGTGAGCAAGGTGAGCGCGCTCTGTCTTGTGCCTCCTACATTGCTGAACCAGCCTAAGGAGAGGGAACAAAAGAGTAAACCTAAGAACCAGGCAGTATTACTAGAGGGGTACCAATATAAATTAAAATGGAAAATATTTTAAGTTGTGGCATATGCAAAATATACAGTTCTGAACTGCAAAATAGTAGTTTTATTGGTCTGAGCATGAGATAGCCTATAGAAAGAATGCAGTGATTCCTAACTTGCAAAGGAAAAAATGCATGCCAACAAACTTTTAGGTAAGTTCAACTAATTCTGCAACTCTCCCCCCAGTTTCTCTTATGGCAAATGCTCTACAATGAAACATAAGAAGCCTGCAGCACAATAAAGCAAGAATTAAACACATTCCTCTTCATTTCCTGTTTCTAAGTCTTGTGAACCATTTGCAATTTCTCACCCAAATTGTTCTAAATTACTTGCTGTACAATTTTGACTTAAAATCCTTTATCTACATCCTATCCGCTAGCAGTTTATTGTGCATTTACATCATTACAACTGGAGATACAGGCCGCATGGCCACACCTTCTCTGGTTGGATCAGTGTCTCAATTATGAGATATCCCTATATGTTAATCTCAGATTTGTTTTCTGATGATGTTTTTCACCTCTAACTTATCCATGGGAGCAAAATGCAAGAGCGATAGCAAGACAAACAAGTAATGAGAAGCTCTCCAGTTGTTATTTTTGGTTACAGCTGCCCAAGGACAATACACAAACATACACATGAAGGGTCAGTAAGGCAAATTCAAAATTCAATGCTTGACTCAGCATATAAAATACAGTATTGAAATTGAATGTTTCTGTTTCTTTTCTTACCATCAGCTTTGCTTCCCTCTTCCATCAAGAGCTTGGTTATATTGAGAAAGCCTTTGGCAGAAGCTAAATGGAGGGGCCTGTCTCCAACTTCCCCGCTTGCGTTCACATCAGCTCCAAACTTTAGCAGGAGGTGCGTTACCTAAAGAGTTCATCAAGGTTAACTGGAATATCACATGAAAATGTACCAAAAAGAATATTGCATTGGTTATCACTATATGTGAATATCTTTTAAAACAAGTGAGAAGATACTTTAGGAAACCCATTTTAAGTTCTCTATTTATAAAAATATTAAAATAGTCAAGAGCAAATGCTAGTTCACTCTCTACAGTTATACAGACGGTAGAGAATCATAAAACACATGCATTTGTTTAACTGACCAGTCCGCATGATAAAGTAAACGTGCTCAGAGCCCCGCAGTGAGAAGCCCCGGAGCCGCAGCGGCTTCCTGCACAGCCTCCCTTCTCACAAGAGCAACACTGGCATTTTGGTGGAATTTCGCTGGACTGGGACTATTTGCTCCAGAGGGGTTCACAGCAAGTCGGCAGACTAATCTCTCAGCCCAACATGCAGGGGGTTTCCTAATGTTCCAGGCTGATGGGGTGGATAGGCACCAAGGCAGGATCTCAGGACCGCTCGCGGCGCGCACATCCTGCACGGCCGAGGCGCGGGAGCGGCGCGTTAACGAAGGGCGGGAGCAGGACGCTCTACCTGCAGGTTATGCTTTGAAACTCAAAAACATCCCAGCAGACATACCTCTAGCCAAATAAAGGCATGGGGAATGACTCGTGTAAGTCAGCATAGATCCAGGAGTATTTTTCACACAAAAAAGGGATTATTGCAGGGCAACTGGCTGGATTGCTACATAAACCATGTGCGAACAATACTTCAGCAAAGGGAACTGGGAGGTTTGATGTCAATTTTGGTCAGAAGTTCTGCATACTTTTTAGTAACTCCATGACCTGCCTAAATGCGACAAGCACATTCCTCATGGAAAGTTCTGCCCTGCAAGGCCTCCGTTTTTCTATGAACTTGAAAGTGGTAATAATTTAATTTGTGAATTCCAACACAAACCACTATAATGGCCACTTATTTATCACTGGCAAGAGATTGTCATTTTCTTGGAGATATTTAAGTCAATATTCTCACACGCCTCAATCTCTGAAATGTGGAATGAAAAACAAGCATCAAACAAAACAAGCTTCTGTGCGCAAGTCTGTTTCTGCGTTATCAGAGCTGTAGACAAGCGTTGCTTCCAAGAGGTCTAGGGAGGAGGATACCAGTTTTGCTGGCACTAAGGATGAAAGTATAGGGATTATTCAGCCTCTTAAACAACCAGACTTTGGTTAGGAAAATACCTTCTGTATATGTGGCTTTTCCTTACCAAGACCCTTCGGAATACAAATGGAAAGTATGCGCCAAGAAACCTCTATTTGTCTCAGTGTCACTGCTCTGCTCTCCCACATCTCCCCCGTTCAGTTACCTGTTCATGGCCATAATATGCAGCAATATGCAGTGGAGTGAAAAAAACTGCATCCTGAACGTTCACATAAGCTCCATGCTGCAAAAGGATATCAACTGCCTGGAAGGACAGAAACAAAAAAGTTTGCAATGAGAAGCCCTAGATGTGGTTGACTAGTAACCTTATATCACCAATGTAAACAAAAAGCCACAAGCAAGCAAGCTGTAATGGGGAAGAACTACACACAACATGTAAAAGTGATTAACTTACAGTACTTTAACTGAACACTGAATGTCACTGATGCTTTATAAATAAGCTTGAAAATGTATTTGCCTGTTAAAAAAAAAACAGCTAAAACCAAAAAACCACTGTATTTATGAAGGAAGAGGCACAGAAAAAAAAACCACTGTATTTATGAAGGAAGAAGCACAGAAATGACTGACTTAGAGTATATCAAAATAGCCTTTAATTTTCTTTTAAGCATTATGAACAAAGGGCAGTAAACATATCAGAGTTTTTGGAAGTAAATAAAACAAAATGAAAGACCCTTTTAAATGTAAATGTATTCAGGTAAATCCTCTAGCCTAATTCCCTCAGCATGTAAAGATTTCTTTGTATTTTAGAAGATAATAGCCCTTCGACTTCAATAAATAACCCTAAGTGTTTCCTTTCAAACTGCCACTTTTTTATTCCTTCAGGAAGCCAATGTTTTGGTTGAACAGCTATTAATTATGAAATACTGGCCCTCTGAATAGCTGTCAAAATGGAAGCCTGAATGAAACCACTTTGGATTATTTATTGAAGTCTAAAGGGCCGCTAATTTTTCCATAGCGCCTGTAGCGCTCCCGCGCGCCGAGGGCTCATACGGCACCTTCCCGCGTCGCCGTGCGCGTCCCCCCGCAGCGCTCCCGCACATCGAGGGTTCGTACGGCCCCTTCCCGCGTCGCCGTGCGCGTCCCCCCGCAGCGCTCCCGCACATCGAGGGTTCGTACGGCCCCTTCCCGCGTCGCCGTGCGCGTCCCCCCGCAGCGCTCCCGCACATCGAGGGCTCGTACGGCACCTTCCCCGCATTGCCGTGTGCGTCACCCCGCAGCGCTCCCGCGTGGTACGGCACCTTCCCCGCGTCGCCGTGCGCGTCACCCCGCACAGGCGCTGCAGCAGGACGGCTGCCCTGGTGCTTCGCTCCCACGGGCCTCCCTTGCGAGGGGTCCGCGGCGCCCCGCGCTGTGACGTGGTCACGCACCAGGGTCTCCAGTGTGAGGCTGTGGACCTGTATCTTTTACAGGTATATGGCTAAAACGTCTTCGGATCAGTCTGATTTTATTCAAAATGTAGCTTCACCTGGAGCTGTTGTGGAGTTTCAAGTTAAAGCAACTGTGTTGGGCAATGTGGTTTCACCTCCGATGACAAACAGAAAGCTAGATGAATTTTGACACATTTTTCCAGGCCGTACAAACAACAGTTGTGCCACCTACTCTGTGATCTCCTAGTAAGAGGAAATTTGTGAGTCATGTTAAACAATCTCCACTTCATATAAATACCAAAATGGAGAAATAGGGACAATCCTGAGCATTTCAAAGAGAACCCATCTTTCTCATAAAGATTTCAATCAGAAAGCACTGAAAGTTGCTGGGGGTGTTTTAAGTAGTGGGATATGATGCAGTGATGTGTAATGGTAAGATCGACATCAGAAAGCAGAGGCAGAAAGCTGCTTATGCAAGAAGAGCTTCAAATACTTAGGTGAGGTAATCCAAACCCTCAGGAGACAGAGGGTGCCGAGGGGTGCAGCTCCTGCTCTACAGGAGATCTCCAGGCTGCAGAGGAAGCAGCTCTTGCTGACCTTAGAGGTGTTGCAGGGCATCAACAGGGCTGAAAACTGGCAACACGCAGCTTCGACCTGCAGGCAACATCATTGCCCAGATCGAAAAATAAAAATAAAAAGGAATATCTTCAACCTCTTGATTCCTCAGTATGATTGGGAACCATCAGACTGGATTTATTGAGGGTAAATCATGTCTGATCAACTTGAGATGATCTTACTTAATATTTTTTCTTGAAGTCCTTTTGTGACAGGTTTACTCAGAAGCTTTTTGAATATTCAAGCCAATTATGTTCACTTCAAAGACAGACTATTAATTAAGCTACTCTTTGAAGACTATAAGGAATCAACAAAGTAGAACATAAGATTATGCCAGGGCTTCATCTTTTGGACAAGCAGGAGAGAGTAATTCCTCTAAGAAAATAAAACCAATGATTACTGATTCTTTAGCAGGTAAAATTAAAGAAAAACAACTTCAACAATTAAGTCATATGCACTTGTGCTAGACTCCATACAGACCTATGATAAAATATCTAAAGAAGCTGTCATGGTTTGGAATTCCTTTACGGCAGAATTTCTTTATTAAATAAGCTATTAAAATGAAAAATATATAGTAGTGCTAATTTCCTAATTCTCTGTAATTGAGCAAATGTGAGTATGATAAGTCATGTTCTGCAAAGTGTCTTTGCACAAAATTAGTACAACTCTTAACTCTCTATTATAAATTCTGTAAGAATTTATAATAAACCTTGGCGAGAGTGAATCAAGAAACTTCTAAAGAGGATTCTGAATGTTTTAAATACAACTCCCTGATGAATGTACAATTGTCTTTCTGAGGGAAAGTTTAATGTTTAATGAAATATTTAATGCATTCTCTCCTGCAAGACATAAGGACAGATGCTTTCAGTGATAATCTTTCATATTTTTTTTCTTAGCTATTCCAATCAGATAAAGCATAGATTACAGAAAGAATCAATAATGAAAGATGCAGGTGTCTAGAAATACAGTTGCTCTCCCCAGGATTGATTTTGCTAAAGGGCAGCAGAACTGGATTGTTTCAACTTTTCTGCTAGTATCAGTAGATGCTATACCTAAAACAGAAGTTCTTGCACACTGTAGTGTACACTTAAAGGTAACTTTTCTGGACAAAGAGATTCCCATGAATTTAACAGCATTAGTAATAAGAGCATGACTAGTAGTTCTAAGAGGTCTCGTTTATTTTGACTCCTAGCTAAATGTGGGGCACGCTATAAAGGGTATTCTCGGGGAGCAAAAAGCTGGCACCATCTTCAGACAAGTCAGCACCACTAAGTTACTGAAAGCTCCTTTACTGCACCACAGTTCAACACGTGTTCGGCTGCATCTGCCAAACATGCTGTGGCCAGGCTGGGCACGTCCTCGGCGTCGCAGAAGCCACCCAGGACAGGATGTTCAAAGGTGCCTACGTGACTCAGTTCCATGAAGAAACATTTTTGCTAACAGTTTAATAATTAAAGTAATTGCAGAATTGCAATCTTGCTGGAAGTCCTGAAGACTCAGATAGCTAAGATCTAAATATACTTATGTCCAAAGGCCTTTGAGCTGCCCAGTACTTTCCAAGCAGGTCTCACAGGCAATGCCTTTGCTTTCGGTCAGCTCCTCTCACCCCCCGTGCCTGCTGCCTCTCTGCCTCTCCCCCTCCATGCAAGTCAATCCCTGTCCTCTCGCCACCGGCTCCCCTCCGACGTGCGCTGCTGATTCTCCCTTTCCAGCTCACGTTGTGGTGGAAGGGGGCAGGCCGGCACAACCATCATGTGCTGGACAGCACCTCATCCCACCCACCAGCATCTACTCCGAGAAGCTGCGGAACCGTCTGATTTCAAACGCTGCCGGGGAGGAGGGAAGGAAGTACCTCTGTGACGTGGATTCTGCTCTTGAATTTTCCCCTCTCGTTCCTCAATTATAAAATAAGCCACATCAGCTAGGACAAATTCCCTTTTCATCTACATAGACACATGGTCAACGTTTCAACTTGACAATGCACCAGATTATTGTCCTATGCTTGATCCTACCCTGAGCAACGGAGCGATGACTTCTAGGTGACTATGTGAAATGAAGGAGGTGCCTCTAAAGTGCTTCTGGGATCTGCTTTTCTCAAGCAGAGAATAATGGATCTGAGCTGATGGTCTTTCCTCAGCTGAACTGGGTCCATCTGCATTTATGTCCCTGGATTCAGTGCCATCACTCCCCTCTTCCTCTTTTTCTCTGCCAAATGTGGAGCTCCACCTCAAAGCTACCACAGTTTGACTTGATAGCACTGAGTTTTATGCTACTTTAAACATACACAGAATAGAAAAAAAGCATTTTCTGTCTGTTTTTAGGGATATTTTTTATGGTTAGGGTCTAAGAACAGACAGATTACTTTCAAAAAGTTAAAAAGAGAAAGAGGATCCAATTCAACCCAAATATTTCAAAGCTAGAAATTCTTCCACTCTTAGGTTGTATAAAGTTGTCTTCATTTCATTCAGTCTGGACAATTTGATGATATCTGTTAAATCAGGGATGGAATTCCAAAATCTGATTTCCAGGCATTTTTGTCGCTGTCCGGATCTTCTGGTAAAAGCAAATTTTGAACAAGACCTTTGGCTCTCTGTTGGCACGCAGTCAACTCTATTGATGCAATGTGAATATTAATTCTGCGTTCCTGCTTCTGGAATAATTCTGTAAAGGTCTGAAAAATTGCTGCCAGGTAAGGCTAAGGGCTGGGAAGATGCAGCATGAGCATTAAATGCAGGGAAAGAAAGGAGAAATGAGGACTTTTTGAAATTGAACTCCTCTTTATCAGTAAAACTCATCCAAGTGAAGACAGCAGGTGACAAACCCGTGTGTGTCACAAATATGACTTCCACGTGCAAAGGGATGCATTCCCCTGCGAATCCGCACCGTGGGAGCAGCTCCCTTTCCCCAGCACATCCACATCTCGCGCTCCCAGGCTGGCGTCGCTGCCTCGTCCTGCCGGGACCCGCTCACACAGCCCCGCAGGGGTAAGCTGGAAACGACAGCTTTAATTTACAAAATGAAGTGGCCCACGCCGGGGTTATCCAGCACGGCAGTACCGGATAGCACATAAATGTGCATGAGGCACATGCATTATTTATGTAGCAATGACCTCGCTGGGCTGGAAACATTTAGAATTTTCAAAATATCAGATTTAATGAGATATTTATTAAACTTGTTTGGTAATGCCTCTAACATGTTTTCCAGCTTATATAATATTTTTTCATTAATTTTTCATTCTTTCCACTGAGACCTCTAAGTTCCATTAATAGATAAAACAAGCAAACAGCACAGCTTGGTAAAGTAAAATATGACATTAAATCAGAGCAGATGAAATATTTATACACCTCACCGACTCCAATGTTGGAACATCTCATTTGCAGTGCTGGCCTTCAGCATCCTCATTTTGGGAAGTGATTGCCCTCACGGTCTCAGGGGTGGGGATGGAGCAAAAAGCACAGAATGACCCAGGAAAATGGGAAGCAAAGTTACTTTTCCCCAGTTCTCTCTACCTTGCTCTTACATACAGTGAGTCCTCTTCTATATTGAACAGGTTGGTGTGTGTGCTTCTGCTGATTGGGTCTGAAATGTAATTATCTATCTTATTTGAACATCAAAATATATTTTCTCTTTTTTAAATGTATTCAGTTTTCACGGTTTTTAAATAAATAGTACATATTTCCATGAATATTACTGATATTCTGGATAAAATAAACTGCTTAATAATGCCGAGGAGATTCTCAGCTGAGAGACAATTTCAGTTACGTTAGGAAAGAAAGAAAAAGCTTGAAATGCAACTACAGCTCTTCAGTGCCCGAACGGCAGAAGCTCCAAATGAGGCACAAAGACCCCACTCCACCCACGGGAATACTGTGACAAAGGCATCATCGTTCTAAGGAAGGAGCAATGGGGCTTTTCCAAACTGTTTGCAGCAAGTGACATCTTTTCAAACCAATGGCCCTACGCCTGCAGGATGAGGAGGCCCCGTTTTCCTGGGAGCTCGGTAGGAGCTGAAGCCATGCAGGAAGGAGCAGGGCTTCCTCTAGCGTTTTCAGGCATTTTTATAGCTTTACACCCTACTGGAGAGCACTTCATATTTCCCAGTTATTTCTGTCTTCATTCTAACATTCTGGTCAGAAGTAGGCATTTGCTCCATGTATTCTACACCCTATTACACATTATTTTGTAATTTCTTAAATTTTTCTATGGAAACGCAATGTTATTGAAAATAATTACCCCCCACGTGGTGATTCTGCAGTGGGGAGCAGGGCACTGCCATGCTGGACCCTCCCCTCCTCACTCCGGACGGGAAGGCAGGCGGCAGAAGGAAGGAGAGCAGCCGGCTCCCCGCGAGCCCCGGGAAGGGCCCTGTTCTCAGGGTCACATCCAACATCTGTGCCCATTGACAGGTACTGCACTACGACAGAAACATGTTCTTCTTCTATTGGTATATAAATATGAAAATATGTTTGGTTTCGAAAATATGGGAATTAGAGATGCAACAGGTACTTCAACTCAGGCTCTCACATAATTCTAACATAATTAAGCACTAAAACCTGATTGTTTCAATGTCAATGAGTGGACAAGGCTGTTCCCCTCTATCCGCCTTATTAACCTTAACCAGTTTCTTTTGAAACACCCTGGAAGTCTGAATAAATTATTTCTATTTCCAGACTGTCTCTATACTACCAACACAATATAAAGGGATCTTATTTTTAATTGAAACCAGGTTCTCATTGTTTTTATTTCATATGTCTGATCGCTGTTTTTCTATTGCTTTCTGGGTCTTCTTCATTGCTCTTTACACACGCCCTTTGTTTTCTCTACATCCCAGGACCCCCCGCACATGGGACTGGAAAGCCCAGCGGGCTCTAGCTGTGCTGCACGGGCACACACTCCTTGCACAGCTCCCACTGCATCTACCACCTTCCTCAGCCTCGCAGTCACCGGGGGATGCTGAACACTTTCCCACACAGCATCCATAATTAGGGACCAAAGTTACTGTTTCCAAAATCAAGTGTACAGGAATTTCCAAACTCAATGCAACTAGCAGACTGGTTGCTTCACAATGCTGAAACATAGGGATGGCAAAAGATATACATATTTTACAAGTAAGAAACAGATACTTTGGAACACTGAATGATGTTCAGAGGTAAGCACCCGTACAGAAGCCTTATAAACACCCCTTGTAAAAGTATAGGAACAGTATCTACTGAGGTCTGACTCAACTCAGGACTGGATGTGATCTGGCGAGGCTCTGGTGTTCTAGGATAAACAGAGACGGTTTCAGTCAGAAGAAGAGCCATTTCTGCAGAGGGCAGAAAAAGTCAATATTTCAAAGGGCAGGAAAATAAAGAAATCAGTAAGGAAATTCCTGAGGACAGTAATTTCAAGTATTGCTGACCTGAGTTTCTGAATCTTAGACGGGGAGCGCAGACTCCTAGGCTGCCCCCGGCTTCACGCCTCGCAGCGCCGGCAGGCGGGCGCCCCGGGGCCCCTGCGCAGCGCCCGGCAGGACACCCGGGGCCTCGGCGGGACGGCTCCTGCCGCGACGCGGGCAGCCCGTGCCAGAACGGCACACCACGTT
>NW_010586235.1:32644-45944 GCF_000705375.1 Tinamus guttatus | reverse complement strand
TGCTGGGGGCGGAGCCGCCGCCGGGCGCGGGAAGATTTCGAGGAGCGGCACTCGGTACGGCCAATCAGGAGAGACCCCGGAGCGGCCGGACCTTAAAAGGAAATACCCAGTTTTGTGTGCCCGCCCACCCCCGGCTGGTATATAAACCCTGCGCGGCAGGGCGGGTCCTCGGGCAGGATTCCCGCTTTGAGCTGTGCCGGGACCCCAGCGAGCTGGTAATAAAGCTGCGTCCTGCAGTTATGGGCCTCTCTGCTCCTCTCTCGCTCGCGGGTTGGGAACCGGGCTTAACACACGCAGCCCGCTCCGCGGGGCCCTGGGCGCTGTGCCCTGCACGCACCCGTGTGTGTGCCCTACACGCACCAGCGCGCATCGCCTCTGAAAGCGTTTGCCTCACCTACCTCTGCTTAGCCACCGAATCAGGAAAATAGGTTTTGCTTTCGGATTTGTCTTTCAGAAGCAGAAAGAGTACTCAGAAAGCCACCCCTGACGTGACACAGCACTTGCTTTACAGCTGAAAACACAATTGCTCTCTTTAAATACTTGAAATGATACTTCCTTACAGGTGACTACCCTGCCTTTGCTCTGCTCGCTTACGGCCAGTTCTCACCACAAGAGCTCCCAGAAGGACGAGCTCGTGCACGCAGCAAGCTCCTTCTGCAAGGGGCTTCCTCGCGAGCGCCGCAGTACAGAGGCACTACAGAGCCACGCGGGTGCTGGTTGAATTTCTTTTAACAGAACTAAGTCCCAAATCACAACTAAAAGCACGCTTGCTTCCCTCCGTAACGTGCGCATTGCTGGGTGATGCATCGGCCGCAGCAGCGCAGACAGCTACTCAGCGCAGGGGCTCCACAGATAAACGACACTCTCCCAGTTCTGCAGAGACAATCTGGCATGGCACAGGTAGCTTCTCCCATATCATCATTAATAAACGTTACTTATATTAGAGTGCAAAGACTATTTACTGATAAATTTGCCAACACACCTTTACTATGGAACACGAGGCTCACCTAAACACCGTTTCTTGGGCACGGCAGCACTAGAACTCAGCGCTGAGCTGCTCACTGGGGCCAGGTGCTGCCTCAGGCAGAGACACGGGCAGCTCTAGCTCTTCACCGGGCAGCTTAACCCGCTGTGGCCCTTAACCTCCACCAAGCCGCTCCAGCCGGGCTGGCCGAGGCCAGACACGGAGCGTCGCACTGCAGATGTCCCTGCAAGACAAGCGCCAGCGCGCTTGTTCTGAATAGCTCCTCTTTCTAACAAGCAAATTATTCCAAAAAACAAACTAAATTAACAAGTATCAGGTATAAAGAGGAACCCTCTACTACAAATTAGAAGATATTAACTCATATAAACAGTATTTTTAACAGACCTGTTATGTGAATCACATGCTATAGTAATAATTTGTATCTCCATGAATGAGCATATGCAATTTTGTTACCAATATGATGCCTCCTCCAGGTAAAATGCAATTTCCTACAGAAGACCATCAGCAAAACATACATAGTCTGCACAGAAACCATTACATACTCCATAAAAGATACAGAGATCATAAAGAGCTGAGATTCCTTTTAACGTCTCCATGACAATCCCTGAACAGCACAATCAGACCCAGCGCTTTCTTATCTGCTTTCTCAGTGCCAAGATACCTAAGGAAGGGTTTGTTTGAGGGAGTAAGAACTGGCTGTGCATGAAGGGAGTAAGGGAGTGGGCTGCGGGACGCAGCGCTGCCCCTCGGCCCGGCCTGTGCTCTGACCCTGCCGGCCTGGTCCTTCCCCTGCAGAGCCAAGACACGGGTGAGCAGCCCGCTCTGCTAAGGTGCCTCCTCCCCGCAGGAGCTGGAGCTGGCTTGTCCCCTCGCCACTGCCGGAGCTGCTGCCTTCAGCACTGCAGACTGCCAGCTTTTCAATGGAGTCCTTGGGGTGGCCACCTGGAAACGGCTTTGGCCTTGGTGCAGCTCACGCCGCGCGGCCGCCAAGGCCCCGGTGAGGCGCCTGCTCCTCCACCAGCACCGACACCAGCTCTCCCCATCGCACGGCTCCCAGCGCCCGCCCGTGCTCCTTGCACCAACTGGGGCCAAAATCCCTTTCCCACTGCCCCTCGGCGCTTCCCTCTCGCCAGCCCATTTGGCAGCCTTTGGCAGAAGGCCTAGCGGGTACCGGTTCCGACCCACACTGCGATGGTGCCGGAGGGCAGGCTCCACAGCCCCGGCCTTGCGGAGGGCAGCTCTCACCTCCCCGCGGCGGCCGCGCTGCAGACGGCGGCACTGCATCATCTCCACCAGCTACCGAGACACCGAGGCCCCTGATTTACTGTCTATCTACACTGGCAGTTAGCACGTAAGGGGAAATTCCCGAAGGTAGTAAGTGCAAAAAGTTCCAAAAGGCACCCGACGCAATTTTCAGAGGTTTCAAAATAGTTCAAATACGTAATTAATTTTAATTAGCAGTTAAAATACTGACCTGCATGATCTACCTGGATCTTTGAGAGCCCAAATAAAATAGAAAGTCTGTCACATTGTCACCAACCCAAAGATCTGATAAGCACCTCAGACTAAACACAAACACTAAGAAAGAGACAGGAAAACTCAACTGCTGTAAGCCAAGAACTACCATTTTTGTTCAGCTGAACATCAGCCACTGCCTCCTACCTTTTCAGTCCAAGTACTTAAATGTTGACAGGTTTCCTTAAGGTAACACAGAAAGTTTCTAAGGAGTGATCATTTCCCCAACAAAACTGATTATTTTAAAGTATTTTTTTCTCCTCTCTTTCAGTACATTGCTATATAGAATTTTCTATCTTCATGTGTAATAAATGGTATGAGTCTGTCTGCAAGCACGTGCGTGCGGGCATGTGCTGGGTGACTGAAAATAGGGCACACTGTAGAACTCTGTTCCCATCACCGAGCTCGGTGGCCTCTGTAGCCTGGGAGTCTAATGGTTTCCTCTCCTCTGTCCAGAGTTGCACAGGCATTTCGTTGCAGTCACGCAGACAAACTCTTATATTTGAATTTATAAGTCTATGTAAAACGCAGAAATGAATTCATGGCTTGAATGCAATTATTAATATCATCTGTATTTCCTTCCTTCTACTTATTTATTCTTGCATTCCTTGACAATTATCTCTCCTTAAAGGAATCTAATGTTTCTGTCTTGATAAATTACTTTAGCTTTCTGCATAAGTCAAAGCTTTTACCCGTGCAGAGAACAAAATCTTTATTGCCTAATGGGCCCAAAGGAGCTAAAAAGAGAAGTACCTGTACTCACGAGTGTTTACAGCTCTAAACCCTTCATTATCAAGGTAATTTTGCACCAGTATTAAATACTTGAAGAGATTAAAAAAAAAATACACGGAGTGAGCTGTTGCCAGGGTGACAGAAATGAGATGATGTGTGAATGATGGAACGGAGGTGCTAAATCCTAGAAAAACAGATTCATAACTAACAGCACGTTTGGAAAAGGATTACAGCAGCCTTTGGAATCTCATCACTCCCTTCCTCCACTCCCTAGGAGGAGAAAGAATTTTTAGGGAAAAAAATGGAGATGGGAGTCTCCAATGCACACAACACTTACCAGTATGGACATTTGAGAGTGCAAATGACTTGCCCTGGCAGTAGCTTTCTTAGCACTAATATGGATTGTCACACGGCTCTAAACTAAGAACCTCTGTCCCCTCTCGAAGTAAAAACCACAGAGCTGCTCAGCTGACACCTGACATCTATAAGATGGAATAAAATGAATGGGGCTCCTTCACACTCAGACAAGACCGTATTCAGAAGCCTCTCGACATATGCAGACCCAGAGAAGTGTCCTGACACGTGTGGGTGACTGTGTCCCATTGTGTATCTGTTAGTTAGCACTTCTGACATTCAGAGAGCAATGTTGTTGATTACCAAGACTTTAAAGATAATTATATAAAGATATGGGCAAACAGATCTAGACCCTCTATACACGTCCATATGTAGAAACATATGGACAGATATGGTTTTCTCCATACAAAAGTATAGAACACAGTAAATAAAGTTTAGCTATGCTAAACCAGTACTGAGTTTTGATTAGTATCAATTTAAAACAAAACAACGTGATGAACATCAGCACTCACAGCATTTTCTAAATGGAGAAAGAGAAGCCCACCTCATGGTGACCCGCTATCGTAGCAATGTGAAGGGCTGTGAGCGCTCCGTAGCCGACCTGCTGGATGTCAGCTCCGCCGTGCAGCAGCGCTGTCAGGAGCTCTGCGTTGTCCTGAAAGGCACGGGCATAAACCATGTTACTGGGGGGTCACAGCTCTAACACCTGCAGGGAGGGGGCAAACAGAGCCACAAAGCTCCATCGCATCGCAGGAGCAAAGTGGAAGCTTCATGTGGGCACCAGAGGCTTCTCTAGCTATACCGAAGTCTGTACTTTCTAAAATGGTCACTCTACCTGATTTTATATCTTTGAAGATGACTCAGTCTCTGAATCATTATTAAGTGCTCATACAAACTGTTTAAATGTCAAAACAAATATACTGTCGAAAACAGACAATGACACTGGGGTTTCCCCAGATAAATACCCAGGATGTAAGGTAAATTTTGAACCATGAGCATTTTTTTCCTATTATTTTACTTCTTTGCTGTCATGCACAGAAGTATTTAAGTATTTCTATCACTTCTCTCAGTATACCAGCCTTCTGTCCACGCTGACCCCGCACCAGCTCCGAGCTGGCGACCGGGCAGTGTCAGCACCACGAGCGCTGCGGGACAAATTCAGGCCGTTATATGGCACCGTATCCTGGATACTGGCTGGGTATTAACAAACAAAAACAGCGAAGAAAATGAATATTGCAGCTGAGTGTAAAACTTGAGGAAGAAAAAAAGGCCAAAACAAGAGCAATACAGTCCTTTGAGATTGTTTCTATAAATAGCTATAATAATAAAAAGAGTACTCCTCTATCTTGAGCTGCATCACATGATTTAATCAATATTTGAATAGCCACATCATGTCTTCATGGATGGCAGTACAAAAGCACATGCTGATTTCCTGTGCATGGGGTCTTTATAGAGCATTTTCTGTGCAGTGTGATTGCTAAAACTCCTGAGTTCTGATTTCTTTTCATCAGTTTAATTCATATTGAATTAAATTTATATTATTTACCTTATAAGCTGCCAAGTGGAGAGCTGTGAATCCATTCCTGGTTAACCTGGATGGGCGCAGTCCTTTTAGCATAAGAGTTCTGATATGTGATTTGTTACCTTTAAAATAAAAATTGTGTATCAAAGTCATTTACAGAAAAGGACAGGTAAATGAGGTAAATGAGAAAAGAGCTTCCCATAAGAGCTAAGCATTTGGAAAGTAACCGCAGACATGAGGGCTTCTTGCAGCTAAGATCAGGTTGCAGCTCTTCCATCCTCAATTACATGATTCAGAACACACTGACTGCCTTTCCTTGTTAACTTCCTGCATTAGAGATTTAAAACTGCAAGGCTCGTGTGAGGAAGCCTTCACGTGAGCTTGAAAACAAGGACAAACGAGTAACCAACCTGCTGAGCTGAGGCAGTCATAAGGACAACCCAAACATCCTCAGAACAGGACCTGCATCCTAGGTCAGCAAGCATTAGACACTGTCTCCTTAGTCACTGGGAGGGTACATTTGGTCATGTATTTATTCACCGTTTGTTCACACCTCAGTAGGAATGATTTGTTAGAGATGGTTGAACTCGTAAAGAAAAAAATCTCCTTTTTTAACCTCTGAAATGATTTGCAAAGAACTCCCCGCACTAGAGGAAGATGTAACAATCTCTGTTTCCTCAGACGCTTATCTAAGTCCTTTGTCCTTTGGAGAGCTGAAGCTCTGCTCTCCCCTCTGCACTTTATCACAGGAATGGTGCTTCCTTGGGAAAGGAATGCATCTCAGCATGGACAAGCAGCTTTGCTACCTGTCTGATGCACTCTGATCACCTCCAAAACCGTGGCTGCCTTCTGAACACTTGGGACAGCCACCAAGTACAATAGTGGGGCTAATACCTTCCTCCCTCCATGAAGTGTTCACACATAGCGCACAATTAATTCACATATGTTTTCCTAAACTTCCTCTCAGCAATCCCACCAATTGCTCTAATGCTGCCAACCACTGATGTCATGCTCCGATACGATCTGTGATGCTGCACTCTCTAATTCAGGTAAAGATCCAACTGATTTTCAACAGTGTAGGATCAGGTTTCCCCTGTTTGTAGGAGCTGGACTATAATTAGAAAGACATTTTTGCAAATTATCCTTAAGCCTTCTGCAGAGCTGCAGCCACAGGGTAAAACACTCTGCTGCTCTCAGCCGGTTTCTATTGATTCCTGCAGTGTGCGTGCACTAATGACACCCTGTCTGGGGGTGACAGCGGCAGCGCACGCCGCAGGAAACATTCCACCAGCTGGGAAAATCACTCGCGTGGTTTTACACTTTTTTCCTGGATACTGGGATTGCTATCTGCAATAACCTTAGCAGATGATATTTTTCACTAGTGCATTTTACTTACTCTTCTTTAAAGCACCATTAAATGGAATGTAGACATTTTCATTATATTAGAAAAACATATGTTTTCTGTATGGCAAGAATTTGTTAAAACTTGCTCCCTATCTTGGAGTCAATACCATGTACAAAATATAGAAAAGTAGAGAAATGCTATAGAATGAGCATGATTAACATATACGATTAGCATATATTAATACATACATGTAGCATGGAATTTTGAATTAACTGAATATTAGTTGAACTAGATGCAATTGAAACAATTTGCATTATCTATCAAAAGTTTTCCTGGATGAAAGAATCAGTTAGAGTGGAGTTCAGTGTTAACTGGATTCAGCCACGTTGGCAACAGAGTTTCGAGAAATGCCTACAGATGCTTATCCAGCTGTCAACAAGTACCACGTGAAGAAGGAAATGGATTAAAAATATAATGTTCCTGTCAGCTATTAGACAGAATAAATCACTAACCATGTAAATAACAGGTTTAGAGAACATCAGATTTCAAATACTTACCCCCATATACGCAACATAAATGAAGAAGAGAGAGCCCATTTTCTGTGCGGTAATTTAAATTGACTTGGCAGAAGGCTTCATCAGAGCTGAAAAAAAAGAGATTTTACAGATGATTACAGCTTTCATTTTTCGGTGTATTTTCATTCATTTGGAAAAATTTTAAAAGAGAAATCTCAGTGTTACTTTTTTTGGAGATAGAGGACTAAATTCAGGCTCCTGTTTGCCCCCTGTAAATCTAGAAATATTTTACTAGCACTCTGGATTAATCCAGATGTATTTTTCAGTAAATTAAAACAGAGCCTAACTCACATTCTCACCTGGATAATCTTGCTATTCAGTCACGGTATATACATGCCAAAATCAGCTAAATTAGGGAAAAAAAAAAAAGACTAAGCTGATGAAAGAATACCCAGAAAAAAAGTTACAGAAAAAAAGTTTCAGAAATCAAGTTTATGGTTATGCTATGAGATCACAGGAAGGGTGTATATGATCATTTCACTGAAACATGTATATGGGAACACTAAGGAAGCACATACACTTCTGGTCTTTCTTACCTCTTTGCATTTTATAGATGTGTCTCTGCTTTCTCAAACTTTAATATTATGATTCTGGTACTGAATGGAGGTTCCTGAATCCCCAAATTACTACTGTGCGTATATTATCAGCATTTAAGACCTGATTTTCTCCTCCTGGCCCCTGCATCCTGCCCTGGGACATCCAGGCCTTCACGTGGACTGCTTCCCAGGCAGGAGCCACCAGGAGAGCCGTGTCCGTGCTTGGGAACGTGGAGAGGGAGCAGCACAGCTGGAGGAGTGTGCAGGACCCAGCCTGCGTGCTGCACTGCCTAGGAGCGAGCCCGGGCGCCTCGGCACGCCGAGGACACGGCAGGGGCCGTAACCTGAAGGAACCTGGCACGAGCCAAGGGTCCAGTGAATGGAGCGGCCTTTCCCAACACTGCGCTTCTGGTTCAGGATTTGCAGCTCTAATGGGATACTGAGTCCTACGAAGGCCTGAGTGTCAGCTGAGAGGGAAGAGGAGAAGCCCCAGAGCCGAAGGCATCTCGGAGAACATCTGTCCCGCACAGATGCATCAGTGACGGCTGCTGTTCGCGTCGGAGGGAGCGCGGAACCCACAGTGCGCAGGGAACGAGGCTCATTTCACCGCTCGGGTTTTCGGCCTTGGCTTACTGCACTGGAAGGTGGTATATTATAGAACTTTAAAGCTGTTTATAGATGCTCATTTTGACTTCCCATTAACTTCTAGGGAAATATTTCTGGTTTTGATATGGGCAATTAAAGCATTATAGTTTTTAATCATATTCTTCCAAGGTGAGGCATGTTTGTACATAAAACTCTCTGACAACTAAATGCCACTTATGCACTTTGACACTGACAATATGAAGCTCAATTTAATGTTTAGTTTTCTTCCACATTTTTGATACACTCTGTTATATTTTTATATAGCTTAATGATTTTATGATGCTTTCTAGGGCACAGAAGGATGAAGTGAATAATTAAAGGGAAGTAATTATTATTAATGCATTTCTAATAATATTCTCTTTAAATAGGATGAATACCAGTTCTGAATCATTAAAAATAACATTCAGCATTTGTATTTGGTACTCTTATTTAGCAGAACACAGAGAACATACATAAAAGTGTTACAGTCCTTAGAGTTTCAGATTCATTAAGTTCTGCTCTTCTTCTCCATGATGCATGTCAAGCTCCAAAAACAAATTCATCAATAAAATAAAGCTAAAAATGTTGGCAATAAAGAGAATGGATAATAAACTAAAGATGCCCCCAGAGTTACAAATAGACATGAGCAGTGTCTTTGTGTAAGACTGCAGGGAATGTAACTGCACATCTTTATTTCACGTGCTAAACAACCACCATATTAAGGGAAGCCAAAGATGTGTGTGCAGCTAGAGCCGACCCATCCTCACTTATAATGTCCTACCTAAACAGGTACTGTAACTTTGCTCGGAAAACAGAGTTACGGATAGGTAAATAATTATCCCGCCTAAACACTTCAGCTTTTGTAGCAAAGTCTCTGTTTTCTTTTGGTACAAACTGACTTATTACTGCTCCTCCAAGCTTTCTAGGTAGTTACATTTTTGAAACTCAGTGAAATGCAGAAATTTACAGTATTTCTTTTGAAGATTGCAGACTGCAGCCTGCCAATAGAAGTCTGTTTTCTCCTTTCCGTACAGCTGAGATTAGACATTCCTGTTTAGCAGAACACTTTCATTTGTATATATATAAATCCATCCTGATAGAGCAGCACTATTAAACATACTTAACAGGCTTACAGCTCCAAACGACGTTAGTACTGCTCTCCTTTAAAAGCCAGAAGCCTGTCTTTACCTTTGTTCTCTAGGTTGACAGTAATGAATTAATGAGTTATTCCCATTTCCCATTACTTTTTTTAGGGACTAATTTAGGAATTAAACACTTCACCATATACCTCAATGGTCTTGCTCATCTTAAGGTGATAAACACACTTGCCCTAGTTTGTTCAGATAATTACTTTGCTTCTAAATAGGGTTAAAAGCTAGGCAGGTGCTGAAGTACCTTACTGGATCAGAGACAAAGTGGCCAGCGTATGGCAGAATTTTGCTTGAGGATGATATTCAGCTAACAGGTTCAAACCTGTTAGCTAAATAAATAAATTATGCTACCTGAAAATAAAAAAAATGGGAGCTTGTGATTTATTTCTGACTATAATCCATTTTTTGAAGTACATTTTATGTCTGAAAATATTTACTTGATCATTTGTTTAAATTAACTTACTCAAGTCACTAAGCTGTGTGTTTTCTGTATTTGAGGTTTTCAGATAAGGAACATGTGAGCATACTATCTGGTTCAGGGAATGTGGATTTTAGGACGAGCTGTCCTGAGAAAGCGACAGCAATTATGAATTTGAAAGTCACTGTCGGAAGCTCCTCTGCTGGTCTGTTTGCCTAAACCTTGCCACCTCAGCAATATCCCCATGTAAAGAAAAGGCTAGCACAAATGGAAAGTACACACCAAATCAGACATCCCATTAAAGCTAATCCACTTCCAAAACTACATACATTTCATATAAAATGTTGGCACTGATAATTAACAGCCACTAATTATGGTACTGTGCTGTGGGACTCTGGCCCAGAACTCTAAGGACATTCCCAAAAATAGACCTTGAAGAGCAGGCATTCCAGGCATGTGAAACCCCCTCGGCAAAAAACACCTGAAACCCAAAATACCGCGTAACAGCAAATACGCATTTAAAATACATTCATAGGAAGGTTTCAAGCATACTTCACCTGAAAACATGCTTCAGTTCGGCCAGTTCCTTTTCTTTGATCTGCAGGTCATCTTCTAATCGCTCTATGATTATAGCGTATGATTCACTAACTTTCTTCTTCCATTCATCTAACAAAAACAAAAAAAAAACACTGGTGGGTAATACACTCCAAAACATAAAAAAAAGAACTCAAATCAAAATGTCTCAGTAACCAGGAACTACAGATCTGATTTTTAAACATCCAATTATCCTCAATCTCAATGCAGTATTTTTCTGCTAAGGTATGAATGTTTAGTTAAGATCATATTAAAGCTATTAAACAGTTCTCGATGCAACCATTAGATACACATATGCTGATCTTGCAGGCAGACAATACACACAAAACTTCACCAGAAATATTTTAATTCGAATAACAAAAAACTTGAACAATAATTGCCTTTGTTAGTTCTTATTTTCTAAATCCTATCAGCACAGACGCAAAGCATAGAAGAGATCTAGTTTTAAGAATTTTCTAATGAAATGTGATTTAAATCAACTGATGAAATAAGTTAGTATGTCTTATGTGATAGTCCCACAAAATTTAATTTATAAGTGTTTTGTCTACTTCTACAAGACTCTGCATTCGATTTGGGTTAAGCCATTCTTCATGTAAACCAAGAACAATAAAATACCTTATCCTTGAACTATAGAGCAAGTTAGCAATGAGTTATTTGCTAAGACATCATTTGTTGCTTGTTGACAGATGCATGGTATATCGTATGTAAAAAAAGGAACATTAATTACCCGTGCAAGTTTGGGTTGGTCTGGATTTGTAATTTCCCATTTGTTCAATGTATCTTCTTTGTTTCAGCAAAGTTCTTGCAGTAATATGATTCCTTGTTCAGGAGCAGTGACAGTCCTACCGAAAAATACTTTGATAGACTCTGGCTAAAAATAAACTCTGTGCCAAATGGAATGTCATGCAACAATGACACGGAGCAAAACTGTGTGTGCTGTCAAGCATAAAACAATAAAGGTACCTAATCAGTTTGTTTAAAAATCTACTGTCAAAATGAATTGCAAATATGACAACAGAAACACTTTCTTTCATCTGTTGAATACCTAAACCTGGTGAGAAGCAGGTGATTTGGCAGCTTGCTACCAGCCTTCTAGGGAAAAACTAATTTATGAAGCTGAGGCCCTAATTTATGAGGAAAAGAATCAGATCTGCAAAGAGTGAGGAGGGTCCCTAATTTAGAGAGGCCAGTGATGACCTCAACGCATAACATTAAGATGTATTCTAACACATGGGATGTCTTTGGAAGATCTGGGTTATTTTAACTGTGAAGTGTAAGCTGTGTTGTGTCAGAAAATACTGGCTTCTTACATTTTGATGGTATTTGCCTGTGTTGTTATGTCAATGAAGCCTGACTTGAGTTAGGCTAGAACATGAGCTTGCTGCCAGGAACTCAGTGCGTTTAGTTTGAATTCTTCTGTCCTTAGCTCAAGAACCAACCCTGACACATCCATCCCCTCAAACCAACAGGCTGCAGCAACAGCTCCACAGGTTAAAATTTCCCTGAGGTTGCTATGGAAGCAACCTGGAGAACACTGGGCAATTCTTTCACAGTTAGGAAGTTCCAGAGTTTGTTTTGCTGCTTTTCCTGCCTTAGATACAATTTTTGCAGACAGGAGCAAGCTCAAGCTGCTTTGTTTATATTTATATTCCAAGCAGATCATGCACAAGGCAGCTGTGTCTCAGCCATCCGCATGGATGTATTAATAAACACTGTGCTCAGTCGAATTCATCCTGTCTCTTAGCATTTCAGATCGGACCCAATGACACTGTAAAGTTGTAAAAAGCCCAAGATCCAGCTATGTTGGACAGAGCAAACTTGTCATGTTTTACCCACACGTGCAATCAGTGCAGATTCTGTGCATGGCCACATTCCTCTAAGAATCTCTGCTTAAGAACCGTGAGGCAAGATGGGTTCTCTTCGGAGCACTATCAGAAATAGTGACCAAGAGGTTAGTAGATGAATATCACTTTTCCCTTGCATAAACTGTATCTCCTCTGTAATCTGGTTAGCTCTGATCTGTACCTCTTCCATCTCTTTCATACCTGTTTCCCCAATGGAATCATTTTACACTACGGTATTCATGCTGGTTTCTGTATGTGCGTACACTTCTCCTTTTACCTTTTTAATTGCTTGCTATGCCTATACCTGAATGTGTATTCATTTATGTATTTACAAAGTGTGTTGATCGACCCTGGCAGCTGTTAAGCTGCCAAGTTAAGTTAAGCTGTTAAATTCCTTTTTTTTTTTTTTAAGAAAAAGCATATCTTCTCAGATAAGGATTTCAGGCCAGATGATGTGTGCATAAAATATAGGTATATAAAGTCTTCAACACACTGCATCCCAGTGTAAACATACTAGCCCTCTGTGATAGTTTCTGACACAGCGTGAGCCTATCCCTTTATTTGCACTGATTTACACATAAAACCAGGGATGTATTTTAGAAGACTTTGAACCGCTTTGACAATATACCCTGATATGCAACCAAATATTTGCAGAAAGGCCTCAGCCTCTTCGCTGACACTCCACATCCAGTTGCCAAGCAACTAGCAGAGCTGCACGTACAGCCCCGCAATGGTGTCGCTTCTCCCATTATTTATGTTGCCTCTTTTCCCCACATTTCCTACACGCAGCCAGGGCTGTGTCTGAGCAGGAGCCGCAGCCGCTGCAGGAGCGGGCGAATCCAGTGTGCATTTCTTCTTTTTACACTTATTTAATTTTCTAAGCATTTCTTTTTTGTTGGTGTTGCATTCTTGCAGGAGGATGTTAATCTCTCTGGGATTTTTACCTGGGATTATCAGATGAGGTGGGGCTACTTCCAGGAGTCAGGTGGAGAGGAAAGGCCTGCGCTGGAAGCCCTGGAAGCTTCTGGAAGGCCTGGCAGCCGCGGGAAGGCCTGGAAGCTGCTGGAAGTTGCTGGAAGGCCTGGAAGCCGCTGGAGGGGCCGGG
>NW_010586235.1:21187-32380 GCF_000705375.1 Tinamus guttatus | reverse complement strand
AGACAGACCAAGATAAATACGATAGAAATGGGAACACGGGGCACACTCTGGGCTCCAGGGAATGATTCTTCCCTACCGCACAGAAAGTAGGGTGGTGAAGAAAGTAGTAGTACTATAACGTGACAGAACTTAATTACCACCATGACACGGAGGTAAAAGTTTGTCTTTAAAAGCTGCAAATAACCTGCATTTTATTTATATTTTTAAAAGCTGTGAAAAACTTTCATAATATTTAAATTCCAGTAGCTCAAGTTGTGAAAATAGTCTGAGAAGAGCTCATCACTCTCACAATTTGTTAGACATCTCGGCAGGTGCAGGCTCATTCACACAGGTGCTCGAGGAAGGTCGTCTTCTCACTGGAAATCACAGCAAGGGAGGAAAAATGCCCAAATAGCAAAGTTGGCAGAGCTGGTTTATTCACTAGTATCATGGTTCCAAAAGCAGCTATCCTCACAGGCTGTGAGGAGTCACTGCTGAATAGCGGAAACCAGGAGAAGAAAGACCAGAAATGAGTAGTAATCACAGAGACTGTTTGCAGGCATTTTGCAAACAAATCAGAAAAAGGGAGGCCTGAACTGACTGCTGCATTAGGCCAGTTCCAATTAGCGTCTACACAATTAGAACTAAGAAGCTAAAAGCCATGTTTTCCAGTGAGCCTGAGTCCTCAGATGTAATGTTTACAGCACACGCTTTGATTATTTTTTTAGGAGTTTTATGCCAGTTTTCTTTTATGTTTGGTCTGCGCAGCTGTCGTGTCCAATCTTTTAAGAGTTCTGTGTGTAAAACTCTTCTTCCATCTCTGTTTGTAAATGTCCTTCTGGGGGACGCTTTGCAGGATTAAGTCTTTTGAAAAGATCTTTATTTCAAATTAATTCCTTTTCACTGAAAGAACATATCCATATCATTTATTTGGAGAGGCTGTAAGTTGCTGCTATCTGTTTCAATATCATTCTGGTAACATTCAGATGTGTCACAGAAAATGAAAAAGGCTTTAAAATAAAACACATTATTATGAAAATAAAGTACAAGGGACTCTACAGCCTGTATAATGAAACAGGTGTTTACAATGGCTTCTCTGTGGCAGTGAATTTAAAGAAGCCCTCAAAGAATAGTAGTGCTATTTTTGCTATCCCAATATTACAGCGGCATTTGCACAGGGATTAATCTCCCACATGCCATCTACTGCTCTGTGAACACAGCGAGGAGAAAGAGAAGCGTTGCGTTAGGAACTTAGGAACAAGAAGAGGATGGAACCACTGAGCTCCGTTACAGATAAACTCCCTTTCTAAGTCAAGAATGTTTCTTTTGAGATCCAAACGATTTTTGGAGCTTTCCTCCTTTTGTCAGTTCCTCAAGCCCTTCTGGCACACATATTTTTCAGCTGCTCATTTTTTCTCTCTGTTCCCTTCCCTTGTGTTCCTTTTCAAGTGCCCAATTTCTCAGATTTCAATTTCCTGCCTATAAGGTTACTGAAATAATCCTTTCTCAAATTTCATAGTATAATACGTACAGTTTGGCTAAATCTCTGTTCATTATAGCATGCTTTCAAAGCATTCAGGGAGGTCATTAAGACGATGTTCGTTATGAGCCCTATTATTGCACTATGCAGCAAAACTAATTAAATAAAGAAAGCCGACATGAATAAAACCATTAAACGCTGTTCCTGGCTTTGAGACTGTACCAGTCCGAGCCGCGTTTCAGGAGAGACGCGAGGCAGTGAGTGATGGAGGGGCCCGTGCAGGCACCGCGTCCACCCAGGAACCTCCAGGCTTCAGGAATTCCTGCCTGACCATCATTGTCAGAACGGCATCCCTTATTACTGGGGATTATTTGCTTAGGCTGGGGGAAAGTCACGGACCTGCATGCCAGGATATAGTCTTGTTTTCAGAGTCTGATACTAGAAACCAGCGACCTCTAAATTACGATAATGCTGCTGATAAATTTTACTCTATGGCCTTGTGTAAGTCCCTCAAGCGCCATGGGACACAATATCCCAGCTGGTAACAAGAGACGGTTATTGTCATCTACCAGCAGTGGATAGTGAAAATGAGAGATTAGCTAAAGGTTGTAAAATGCAATATGAATAAAATAGATACACATGCTGTGTGCCAAGTAGCATTATGTTGAGGAAGTTCCTAGTCTGGAGTCCTTTTGATTTTAGCAAGATTAGATCACACTATAAAATAGTCCCTGTTGAAAAGGCTAGAATTTTTTGTAGCTATAAACATGCACGCTACATAAATAGCTGTAACACATTACAGCAGAGAATTATCTCATACCTAAATAAAGAAATTATTTCTCAAATGTGTCATCAAGCATAGCACACAAATACTGGCTCATCTGCCAGCTCCACGCTCTCTCCTTCACAGAAATACTGTTGTGTTAACTCAGAAATGACATTACATCAGCTACAGACTAAACATCCTCCTTGCCACTTCTCTGTTCCACAGCTTCAAGCTTCCTTTGCCTATGAGCTTCTGCTCATCTCATGCCGATCAGGAATTAGTCACAGCACAAGCAGCAGTAGATTAGCCAAGGTCTGGCAGCACTGTGCACACTTGCTGTCAGGATGCTCAGCAAAAGCCCTGCAACTCTGTTCTTTCTTGCAGGGATTAAAACTCTAGGAACGTTTCTCCCCAGCATGTTTGACAGCGGCAAAAACCTGGCTCCTGCTTCAGTTGAAATTCTCGATGACTTTAACAGGAAATTCATTGCAGGTTTTCAAATATTGTGCTAAAGCTGATGTGGCAAAAACAACAAAGCTAGCTACTGGCTGTAGCTTGACAGGGTAAAGCTGTGTTTCAGCATTTAAAACTCCCGAGGAGAAATATGCCTTTTGTTTACCAAAACCTTTCAAAAAAGTCATTCAATGGCAATGGCTGTATACTTCAATTTTTAAGTTCTACCAGCCCTGCACAAATGTCTGCCCACCCTGGAAGTATTACCGTTAACTTCAATTTTTAAGTTCTACCAGCCCTACACAAATGTAACACCCTGGGTATTACCATTTCCCATCTTCTGTGTGGCATGGCCTGCATTACAAGTCCTGGTGTTTCAATATCTGTGGAACAAAATCATGAAGACCCTGTGGACATTAGCGTTGCCTAATATTGACCAAATATGCTTTCTAAATTTGAGACAAAAGTATTTAGTACACAGACACCATGGAGCACCTTAAAGTTTTGAAGCAGTCTCATGTTTCTTACCTAGCAAATCAAATCTACACTTATTTTGTTAAAAGTCTTGTTAAATTTACTTTGTTAAAGTTTCCCGTCTCAAGATGCGAATTATTTATTTCCTCTCAGGAAAGTGCTGAAGTGTTTAGCCAAAAGCTGTTCAACTCAGTCACATATTCTAAGAGCCATGAATGAAGATACAAGCAGTGTCTGCGCAGACACTTCATGTATTTAAATGCAAACATCATTTACTTAAACACCAGCTTTACTTGGGGAATGGTAACAAAGTGCATAGAGCAACAAAAGAGCATGCACTGGAAGAAAACATGTTTTGAGGTGTGATGGTATCCAGGTCCTTTTTATACTGATTCATTGTACAGCTATACATTCTAGACCGTGGACCCAGGGGTGCTTTCCACAAGTATCTGCTGACAATAACAGCTGTGTAAGTCTTCTTCCTTCAGCTCCTTGACAACAGGACTAAATAAAGTGAAAGCAGCAGCATCTTCAGTGAAAGATACAACTGAGCTTTCATGCTTTCCAGCTCACTAAGCGTAATCTTTGTGGTCTTGATAAGCATGTATCGTTTGCAAGTCCTGGTCTTCCGTTAGACACCAGAAAGCTCCCATGGCCCTGGATTAGGGGAGCAGTGCCAGGCGGGATTGCAGTAATCCCAGGTCGTGCGGAGCAGCACGGGGCTGGCTCCGAGCTCGGCTACAGCCACCAGAGAGCCAGGCCTCAGCCGTGTCTGCATTGCTCGTCTCTATGTTCAGGCCTGGCTTGGTTCTATACATCAAAAGACATGCTCGCTGCCCTGTAGTTAGGTTGAAAATGCGTAAAATGGAAAGGGCCACGTGTCCCTGTGAGGCCTTGCAGCCCAAGGCACCGTATTGCCGCGGGCTGTTGTGAGTATTGCTAAAAACGCCCCGCAGGAAGAACTGAACTCCAAAGCTGGGTGTGCAATCAGTGTGATTTTAATCTGCCATCAAAAGCGCTTAGTACTTATATCCAGTATTAGTCAGCAAAGGCTTAAGAACAAGAAACAGATAAAAACTGTATTTATTTTACGGATACGCTTAAAACAAATTTTAAGTTCTTTATCTCAGCTGAAGGTGGACAAGCATGTGAACACAAATTTTAAACCTATATATGTCCGCAGCTTGCTCTGAAATATGCTAACATGCACATTTAATCAATTTATTGGATTCTTTTTCTCTCTCTAGGGTATATTTTATGAACAGATTGGGCTTTTATCTCCCTCCCACCCTGAAGTCTCATCTGTGAAAGAGTGCTAAACTGGAATGAAGAGAGCTCCAAGAAAGAAGCAGTTCAAAATTGATTTTGTCTTCAGTTTACAAATATAATTTTGAAAAAATGAATTTTAATGGTAGGGAAAAATCATAGACCCTAGTTTGTGGATGTCATTCAGCACGAAGATGTATTAATTCAGCAGTGTAATGTCATCTGCCTTTTGCATCCTGACATCAGACCAGCAAAAGTGCACTGATTTATAGCCAAATGGTGCTACTAGAACCCTGACTTAACAGTTCTGCCAAACATAAACCCGTGTTGGGAATAGGTTTTCCTCTTGTCACTGGTGAAAATTTTGCATTGAGAGCAGCAGCAGCAGGCAGCGCTTCCACGGGGCGCTTCCATATCCCTTCCATAACAGATTGCTGCTTCTCGGTAGATCTCCCTTCCACAACCGGAGCAGCCGCTATTCCAGCGAGTCGACCTGAGCTCTTTCCCAAAGCTTCTTAGCCCGCTTCTCATCGTTTTCCCCCCTCTTATTTATGTGTCAAAGCATATCTGCTTTCTATTTATACTCGAATTGCTTTCAGTGATGAAACATTGAATCAGCAGATGGTATCTGAGGAATTTACAGTAAACGTAGTGTAGCAGTTGAAGTGAGTAAACATGTCAGAAGAATGCAGCTTCATTTTGCTGTTACTGCACGCTCAGAAAGCCATAACGCAATGGCCAGGGAAGCCTCAGCAAAGCTTGGTCTCCAACTGCAGATGCAAAGACTGTGTCGAACATTTGCTTTTTCCAAAATGTTTTGTATAACAATAGATGGATAAAGATTATGGAAATACAATGATATATAAAAGACAATTTCATGCTCCACGTTCTGTAACTACTTTTACTTCACCTTTATGCATTTCGGGCTTTGACTGTAATATTCTCAAATCTACTGCTTTGCATCCATTTTAAAACCATTATTTTTTTACTGCTTTTTAAGACCTCTGTTTTCTCCAGAACTCTCCTGATTCTCTTAAAGCCAACCTCAATAATTCCCAACCTCTATGTATATTTGCTCATGCTCAAAGGAGTTCCTTGGATGAAATATTATGTCTCTTGAAAGGTTTCTTTATCAATGATAAACTTGGTAAAGGTCAAACCATGTTGGGTAATATTCATGAGATATGATTCCATCCTGCAGTCAGCATGAGAAAGATGCCATTAGGAATTCAGTCAGCAGGGAGATAAGTCCTGTTATAATGAACTGTAATAAAAGGCTTGGTTTAAAAAAAAAATCGGATAGTATTTCTGTCCTCCTTTACAGCCCTAAGCATTAAAACAGGAACGTCTTCAAAAAATCAGGCCAAGTTCCTGTTAGGCATATTTTCCTATCTTTTCCACTGATTAGGCATCTTTTCCAAGATCTTTTATTATAATACAAATCTTTATTCTGAAAGATATAAATTATTCAACACAGGATATTTTGTTCATGTGATTAAATGATAATATTAGAAGTGCTTAAAATTATTGGAGTACTCAATGAGCTCGTAGAGGGGACTGACAGAGTTTTAGAGGAGAAATTATGGATTGTCTGTAAAATGTGGAAGAAAATTGGCCTCAGCATTAATCTGTGGTGAGGAGCAGACGTGTTAACTGGATGCGTTTGGGCATAGGGCAGAGGTGCGAAGCTCTGCCAGGCTGCCCGAAACGGCCCAGGCCCAGGGAATTTGTTACTTCGCAGCTGTTGGATGAGGTACGCAGAGGAAACTGCAGGTATCTTGAGGTGACAGAGAACTTGGAGCGATAGAGTAATTGTAGCAATTAGTCTCCAATAAGCTTTAACATAGAAGTGAACATTTCAGAAAGGAATTAACAGAATCTTGCACTCCGAGTAACAACCGGGTGGAGAAGCGGCCTAGGCCGAGCCCGGCAGAGACGGGCGGTGCCGGGGCCGAACGGAGCGGCCCGAGCGGCAAGGACGGCCCGGCCGGACACCGGGGCGGGAGGGCAGCCCTGACCCGGGCAGGAGCCGGGGCTGCTTCCGCGTGCTTCTGAAAAGGACACTGCCGAGGCGATAAATTAAATAGAGTGCATGAATGCAAGAGAAAAAGCTGCTTTTCTGCAGCCAATCACACAGAAATAATACAAAGCCTATTCTTAAAAAACAGTGTGAAATTGCCTTTTTTTAAAAGTCATTATGGATGAAAAATCAGAAATAAATGATATGAGGTATGAGAATATAATTTTGTGTGAAGCATGAACCAGCATTTTCCCACCTTGGCAGTACACTGATTATCTATGTAATGCACTGTTAAAAACAACACGGGAAGCGGCTATTCCCTTTGCGCAGCATCCCGGTGGGGCAGCTCCCGGAACAGAACATGGGGCTAGACGGGGCATTGGCGTGACCTAGTAGCACACTTCCTATGTTCTTAAAAGGAAAAATAAACAAGGAGACAGAGAAGAATCAATAAAGTTGTGCACATGAAAATGGCACTGAATAGAAAGCATATTTATCTGTAAACATGATCTATAAATCTAAACAAATACACAAATATATATATACACACATATATGTGTGTATATTATACATATACACATATATGTATATATCTGTATATACATAGATATACACACACATCTATCTATATAAAGTAGAAACCAAAGGATATCTTTATTAAAAGAAGCAAGGGAGGGGAAGAGGGAGAACAGGTCGTCCTGTGTGTTACTCCATAGATGCATGTTACAGTGCCACTCATACAAGCTTCCTCTTTCTTGCTGCTATTTTGCCTAGGGATCTTTATGAGAAATAAAAGTATCGCTCTAAGACTCAAGCAGTTCGGTTCAGAGAAATAAGAAATGGAACTTTTCACACAGCACATAACAGGAAATCTCTGGAAAATAAAAAGTCAGTAGCTGCCCAGTCAATCTACCAGCTGCCAAATGACTAAAAATAAAATCCGTATGTCTTGATGGGAGGTTTTGACCCCAATATTACTATAGTCTCAAGGGACAGAATGATCTCGTATGCAAGTCTTTTTTTCTCCGATAGGACTAATGCATTTAAATGCTTGATTTGATTCCTTAATATTCTAGGGCATTTATGAAAAACAAGAAAGGATACAAATTGCAGAAGGAAAGAGAAAAAAAAAAAGCCGAAGGGTTAGAGAGGATGCCATGATTTTAAAAGTACTTTTAATGTAAATTTCGTTCACTGACACACTGTCCAAAAATCAAAGGAATACATATCCCTACATTGGACTTATGATTCATTTTTTTATCTTATCATATATAAATATCTCATTGTAAAACAATGTGTTGCCAAAATATATATTACAAGCAATTACTTATAAAAATACAATTAAAAAAGAATAACAAATATTTGAAATTGTTAGTTTTATAGTACTGCCTCTCCCTGAAAATAATAAAAAACCCACTACTTAAAGCTATTTTAAAACGATGACATGAAAAGAGAAAACCATAATTTGTTACTACACCTCACTATTTTGTTTTAGCTAAAACCCTACTCTGAAAAACTTTTGAAATAGTTTTCAATGAAATTTCTAATTAGTATGTTCTCTACCATTTGATTATGGACAAAGACTAGAAAACATAATAATGGGCACCATGAAAAAAAGAGCCACCAATTAGGGTTTCCATTGATTTAAAACATTCCATTGCTTCTTTAATCAAAACAATAGTGTATCTGTATTTCCTGTGTAATTAATGTTATGCTACAACAGTGCTGTTCATGCAATTTCATTTTTTTCTACTTAGATGAAACCAAAGAAGACCAGTGTGCTGCCTCTGTGATTTCGACTGGCTTGAAACGAATCAATCTCCCAGAAATTAAAGACAGGAAAAGTGACAAATACTGGTCTTCTACAAATCAGATTTCTCTTTTTGTCTTTGTAGACAGATTTCTTCATAAATTTGCTTCCTGAACTTCAACATGTCTTCTACATCTTTGTGAGTCAGCATTTCTGCAACAGATAAGAGCTTAAAGCTGCTCAGTTTAAAAGTTGCCCTGTGCTGCACAGAGTTTAATAGTTTTAATGACATTCTAACTGATTCACTTAAAGTAGAGCAAACTGGAAAAATCCTAGCAGTCCACAACCCCAAATTTGTGCTATCACTGGAGAAGAGCTGCTTTGAAACCGGTAAATCCCAGAGATCCAAGCACTCTGGTAAGCTGACTCCAAAAAACTGCAGAGAATGTACATCTGACAGCAGCTTCACGTTCCTTTTCAAGTTGTCTTGTACACTGAACACTATGCTTACATACTTCACTTCATCGTTCATCTTTATACTTAGTGAACTCAGAAAACAGTCTGAGGGTATCTCTGCCTTAAAATTTATGTGTGAGCCACTGATAATGCTGTTACTCCCTACTGATACTTGAGGTCCAATTCTGGAGTACTCAATAACGGTTCCAGGCCCGATGAGACACCCAGGCTCAAGTATGCTTTGAATGATACTCCATGATCGATCCAAGGTCTCAGCTTTGCCAGAAAAGATGCTAAAAGCTACAGGCAGCAAGTCAAGCTCAAATTTCAGTTTGCTATCAGATGTAAAATGAAACAAATACTCTTGAGTAGTCCCTATATGATAGAATTTGGAATTGTTTAATACTATAACATTGAGGGGAGTTCCTTTAAGGAGAGAATATAGCTTCTGCCTTACTTCCACCAACTGTGATTCCTCTTTTGTGACATTACTTGTGTTTGTTGTGTAATCTTGAGTGGCACCAGGTCCCAAGGCCTGGAGGAAGTCACCATATGCATCTATTTCACAGCAAAGACTATCTATTTGGTTATAAAATGCCAGTAATAGTTTGGCAGTGCTATGATCAATGTAAAATATACTGTCAGTGTACACGTACTCCGAGCCCGTTTCTGAGCCGCTGCGGTCTCCGCAGGAGCTCGGTCTGACACAAACTGCCCCGCACCGGCGCATCCTCTCCACGTCCGGCTTGTGCAGGAAGCGATGGCAAGATCTGTATTCAAGTCCTTCACCTGAACACCTGGCTTGATCCAAAACAAACACTCCGTGAGTGGTCCCAATTGCCAAATCTGAAGGATGAGCCAAAGCAGTAAATCCAGGTTTGTCAAATGTGATGGTTTCTGTTTCTGCAATGCTGTAAAGCTCTATGTCATCGGAACAAGTAACGAGAATTCCTGGTTTCATGTGCCCCGGGAAATCGATGTACATTGCAAGCTTCAGCTCCAGCATCTGGTACACGGGATCACCCAAGGGCAAAGCTGTGAAAATCTTGCCCAGCGCGCTTGCACTTGGTAAACGTTGGCTATAACCACCTTGAGGAAAAAGACATTTTAAGGATACAGAACACATGCTTTCTTACAGACCGATTATATAAAATAAGCAAAACTAAAACCTGTATGCTTATTCTTTGTATACGCTAAGATACCAACAAATAGCTTAGTCATAAACTACTGTATTTTTCCAGAATTAAAGAAAAATGTAAAAATCATCATTCCTCTTCAGACATTTCTCAAGGTAGATCCTGGCCCTGATCCTAATTATGCCTGAAATTTAGCATGCCTTAAGTAGCTTTTCTTTTTTTAAACATGCCTGATTTTATTTTCTGGAAAATGAACCACCTCTCTATAAAACTAAAGCAAAGAAACCAAATGACTACTGCTCCTTCTTTGAAAGACAGAAAAAAAAAAAAAAAAAGCCCTTCACTCCAAAGTCGTATTTCAATTTTAAATCAAAGATGAGTCAAATAAGGAGCAGTTTGGGAACATGACCTGTTATTTACCTGGTTCCTTTGCCTAGCAGTTTCCCAGCTATCAGTTTTTAGAAGTGCTCTGATAACTGGATATCAAGGCAAGCACTCCTAAAGTCTGTATTCAGTTAAGAGGCTTCCTATGCAGTTCCTATGCAGGACCAGACTCCTTAAATGAGTATTTAAAGGCAGGAGCTTATTTCAGATACTCTGAATTATATTTCTCCACTGATTAACAACCTAAATGCCAGGAAGCAATGTGTGGGTGATGGTAATTATATTGATCTAAATTCAAATGATCAGACCAGCTACATTTGGGAGAACTTTTCTGAGGGAAGTATATTTCAGAATTCTTGTTCCTCCTATTCCTTCTCTGTGAAAATAATTTTCTTAAAAAAAAATCAAGCTAGGGTTTTAGTTCATGAAATATAAAACGGAATTTACCAGAATGAATTAACAGCACAAGAAGAGAAGTCCACTGATCACCATACAGCTTTTCCAAGCATTGAAGAACGTGAAGTGTTGAACCACCATTTCCTATAAAAAACAATCTTCATACACGCTGTCAGGAACACCAGTAACCCGTGAGGTTGTGTATGATACACACGCAAGGGAGCCCCCAGCGCTCGGGGCCAGCGAGGGGCCGAGGTCTGCGCAGCCCCCGTGCAGCGGGTACCGGGGCCCCGTGGCCCTTGGGGCTGGAGCTCAGCGATCACGTACAGCCACGACGCACCGCGACGCACCGCCGTGCACAGCCATGCACAGCCATGATGCACAGCAATGCGTGGCAGTGATGCATAGCGATGCGCAGCCATGCACAGCCATGCACAGCTCTGTGGCACAGCAATGCGCAGCCGTCCACAACACTAAGGCAGCGTCATGCCAAGGCCTCTGGCAGCGCAGGGCAGCGCAGGACAGGACAGGACAGGACAGGGCAGGGCAGGACAAGACAGGGCAGCGCAGGACAGGAGAGGACAGGACAGGACAGGGCAGGACAGGGCAGGGCAGGACAGGACAGGACAGGGC